>APFE031192693.1:49397-117743 GCA_000404065.3 Pinus taeda | reverse complement strand
CTTGCCAAATGAAAATATTAATGAGCAAACATGCCCTTTTCTTTCCCGCACTGAGCTTAGCGAGTCCTGGAAACCGGACACGTGTCCTAAAATTGCGACACGCCCCTGAAAATCGCGACACGCCCTCGGACACGACGTGTCCAAAACGGACACGACGTGTCCTGTGATTTGGACACGAATCCGGACCGAATCGTGTCGGATTCGGGATTCGCAGGGGGTTTAGGACGAATCCGGTGACCCTGGCTTATACTTGTTTGTTTTGGATATTTAGTATGGATTATGGGGTGATCTAGAAGACTGACAGACTTTGACTGTGATCTTGTTCTCTCACCTTACTTGGACAGTTAATCTTTGATCCTAGTCCAATGGGGCCTCCCTCAAGGCCCTTTGGGTATAAGAGGGGCACTACTTGGGAAGCCCTAGTTGAGATAGCATAGTTCCATGTTCCCATATGTCATTATTCGCACTTTCCATCTTACATTACAAGCCCATATCCCGCCTCCATTCTTCAGGTACAACTTGTCATAGGTTCTTTGGGATTTGGCACTCATGTGTCCAAATACCTGGGTAGGGCCTAGAAACTTTGCCCTAGGAGGTTGATGCTGTAATATCCCATTTCAAAGATATTCCCCAAACCCCAGCAAAACTCCAACTAGATACGTATAAATGATGTAATAACCGGGAATAAAAATAACATGGTGCAACATATAATAATGTAAACATGAAATATAAGTAGATACTCAAGAAATGCTAAGCCATTTTATTATACTGAGTAATAAAATGAGTACAGGAGGTGATCAGAAAGATGGCACCTCGACTTGCACAAAGCAAGTGAAGAAATACACTCAGAATAGAAAAGGAATGGCTTTTCTCTGAACTGCGTCCAAGCTGCTGGAGAACTGTCGTGTTGCTGTTGCTGCTGGAAAACAAATGAGGATTTGGGGTTGTTCGCCTCCTCAGAAAAAGCGAAAACTCTGGAATCAAACTCTACTCAAGAAACCCAGAAAAACCCAGAAAGCTTTCCTAAAATGGCCAACCCCTGAAAATCGCCCCCTTGAGGACCCACGCAGTCCCTCAAGGCTCTGCACTGCCACTGAAATAAACCCACCAAAACTCTGCCTGAAACTCAGCCAAAATCCTCCAATGTGCAAGGGCTGATCCCCTGCTCAATCCCCCAGCACCAATCCCTCTGCAAACCTCAATCCAGAACTCCTACCAGAAAGAACTGCGTCATCCCTCTCAAGACTTCGCAATCATCCCAGATGCTCAATCCTCCTGCCAAAATGCTGATGAAACTACTGCAAAAATACTAATGGAAATACCTTGCCCAAGCAAGCACTCGTAGTCCCCCGGGGCTAGTGTGAGATCTCCGAACGGAGACACTCAATGCACTAAACAGTGCTGCAGACTAGCTAAACAGCCAGCATGCTCTAAGTCGAAGTGACTAGCTCAAATGCACATAATCGAATGCCAAAATGAGGAGGCTCCTCTCTCCTTTATACCGTTTGCCTCTCTCAATCCCAAGGCCCACCTTCTCCAATGCAATTCCTCTCTTGCCACGTGTTTCTTTCCTTCTCCGCAGTCCCTCCAAGTGTCTACGTGGACTCCATCTTTGCGTCCCCCTTTGGCCCCCCTTGGCTCACCTTCAAGTCACAATGTTGTGCTACTAGGGAGTGACTTTATTCTAAAAGTGAGTTATGTCACCCTTTACTCACCTTTTTATTCATAACTAACTATAGAAGGAAAAATTGAACAAAATCGAATATTCCAATTAGCCATGGCTAATTAGGAATATTACAGATGCAGATAAATGAAATAGAAAGAGCATATCATGGCAACAACAAAAATAAAGGAAAGAAAAGTTAAAATGCAAAAGATGGTTGTGGGCATAAAGATTGGCACATGGTCAAAATCCTAGCATGAGCTCTACCTCACCCAGTTCCTGAGCACATGTGGCTCCATTACATCAAAGGAAGGAACCCTTACATGTCCCGACCCCGACCAATGTTATTAGAACCGAACCAGAAAACCTTGTGGATCGGGAACCACTCAAAACAGGACTGGAACCAATAAAAAAACTCGGCCAAAAACCGGTCGACCAAAAACACATAAAATGTTCAAATTTTAAAGAAAAACATATATGCATCCATATGAATTCAAACCATTTATGCATAAATAAACAAAAGTCTTCATTTATATAGCATGTAAGGGTGCACAAAACCAAAATAGCATCGAGTGCTATGCATCTCAGAACCAAAAATACATCAACAAATAGGCTCTATATGGCCTCTAGCATCCCAAAAAAAGCATGCTACAACAAATCAATGTTGCATTAATCGTTATCGGGATAATATCGGCGCGAGGAAAAAATTGGAAAAAATCGTAATTATCGGGAAATAATCGTAAATAATCGGGAAAAAATCGTTTGGTACAAAAATATTCATTTTTTTCATTTTTTTCAATTTTTTTAATATCTAAACCATCTACAACATAAAATAAATACATTGACACATAAATATGATAAAAGAACTAATATATAAGATGTTTAATATTCATTTCTAGTGCTAAAATCACACATAACATTGAATCATGTCCTGAATAGTAAGTCCTGACTCCTGAGTCCCAACTCACCCTCAAAATATCAACAAAAAATATAATAATTTATCTCATCATGTCATAATGTCATATACAATAAATTGAAGAAAATAACTAAAGTCTAATCCTATTGATTTCCTCTGCCTCTCTTGCGAGAAAATGCCACAGCTTTCCCTTTCCCTGTAGATGTAGATGTTGGTGCTGGTGGAGTTGGCAGTGGAGTCTGCTGTGTTCTAGAAGCTAAAGAACTAGAAGTAGGAGCTATAGGAGGTAGACCACGTCCTCTACTGGTGGCAGGGGTAGCCCGGACAGGTGGTGTCACCTGGAAACATTACAATCTCCCAATCCTGAAATCCTGAAAAACTGATAAGTCTGCTGGATTTTGAATGAAATCTAAAATTCTACTTTCTCCATATGAAATCCAATGAGGCCGGAACCACTCTTAAACATCTTGAGTCATTTCATGGTGATGTTAAAAATTTAAGTAAAAGGATGAAAATGAAGATTAAGGATAATGTCACTTTTACTTTAAGAATTTAACATTACCATGAATAGCATATCAATACTAGGGCCTAGACTTGATCATTAAGCTGCCCCACTCAAAAATTATTTGTTTCTTTCAAAAAAAATTGCATTTCGAACATTTAGCATCCCTTATAAAACCACGCTACCCCGACCCTCAGCGATAAATTGGGAAAAAATCACTTGTAAAAAAAACGCGAGTATTACTCGCGATAATATCAACTTCGGGAAAAAATCGCGATAAAGCGATAATATCGAGATATTATCGTGATTTTAACAACACTGCAAGAAATACCTACCTATCATCAAAATCATTACCTATGTTGAGATATTTATCATCAATATCACCCTCTTAGCATTAAAATAATATAGAAAAATGTAGCATGTCAAGACAAAATTTTGTTTGAGTGATGGGTACATTTTCAATAGGGTCATGATAGAGGAGTTTAATAACCAATGCCACTAACATCAAGGCACATAGAGGGTTTGGTGCTCTTGATTAAATACTCGTTCCATACCCTCGTACATGACAAAATCTGATGGAAATGTTGCAATCTCCACAATCCTGAAATCCTGAAAATTTGTTAAGTCCGCTAGAATTTGAGTGAACTAAAATTCTACTTTCTCCATATGAAATCCAATGAGGTCGGAACCACTCTCAAATATCTTGAGTCATTTCATGGTAATGTTAAAAATGTAAGTAAAATGATGAAAACAGTTTAACATTACCATGAAATGCATAACAATACCAGGGCCATAGGCTTGAATATTAGGTTGCCCCATTCAAAAATTCGTGTTTTTTCTTAAAAAAAATGCGTTTGGAACATCTTTGGTCGAATTGTACAGAACCAATCAGTTTCGTACAAAATCGGTCAGTTCAATGAAAAATGGTTGACTCAGCATTAAACTGACCGCTTCCATTTCAAAATCAGTCGGTTCGGCACTGAACTGACCATTTCTGGTTTTGAACTTAGAACCGGACCGGTTTGGCCCCATAATCGGTTGGACCAGCCAGTTCCACCAGTTCCGGTCCAGTTTTGATAACACTTACCCCGATGAGAGATAAACGGACTCATCTTAAAGGGGTGATAAAAATGTTACATCACACAAAGCAAGCTCTAACCCTTGAGCTATAAGCAGTAATACGAAGAAAAATAAAGAAGCAAAAGGCGCACAAGAGGGGTGGAAAAACAAAGGCTGAATTGGTAACTCATGCATCCACAAACACTCCCTCCTCACATCTCTATACACTCAGGATGTGGACACCCCCATCAGCTAGTCTCATTGACCATGGCACTTGGCAATGAAGTCTTCTCCACTCTAATGACCATCATTACTATTCACATACACCTATCAATTAAAGGGTGGTCCAAGGAAATGTTACTTCCCCTTAAGGGCTGGAAGCACCTAATAGGGTTGACCTTTAGCCAACCCAATGTGGGGAGAAAACATCTTTGCGAGATCAAGGTCCTAATTTTAGAAGGGGATCCTTGTTTGAAGTATTAAACTGCCCTTAGTATTCAAGTTTGGTTCACTTGAATGCATTATTGATCTTGGTCTCTGATTGGTTTCTTTCACTAGAATCCATGTTGTTCTTGTCAAATGGATCAACAATTCAACAGCCCAAGTTTGGGCACCTACTCCACAGGTACCCAAGCCTTCCAAAGAAGTATATTGGCACAAACAAGTGAAGCGTTGAGACTCTTAGGCCTCATAGCAACACCCTTGGATGACACATGTCTTAGAGCACCTCTAACACCTGGGACATTGGTTGATTTTGACCCAGATTAGAGGATTCTTCAGAATGACACAGTTGGACCTAGCATGCCTCTAGATGGCCTGGACACTACTTGATTGGAAGCAATTGATTTAGAGCCAAAATGAGGATGGTCTCACCATGAGTGACTAGGGAGGCTTGTTGCACCAGAAAATCCCTTAATGTCCGAGCAAAGGAGACCACATTTAGCAATTGGAGACCCATGGGGACCACTTTGTGGTGTCGTAGCTGGATTTTGGGACCCCATAGGAGGCAATGAGGTGAATTTGTGGGCAAACACTCAAATCATGGACTTGACATGCTTCTACACCTCATCACCCTTGAAGGCATTTGGAGCACTTACATTGGATGACATAGCGCTAGAGAGCTTAAGACTCACACATCTAGGCTAATTAGGGCATATTTTCAAAATGCTAGTGGGTTGACTTGTAACCCAAGCATATTTTGTCATCAAACTTATTTTTAAGGGCTTTATAAGCTAATTGGTAGTCCTACTCCTGATATAAATAGAGGATATGTTTATTTGTATTGGATCATCAGCACTTGTGACTATTTTGGTCGTTTTGGAGAATTTTGTCCTTCTTGAATTCTTGTGGAGATGTGACTCTGGTGTATTTTGCTAACTGGAGCTATTTCTTTGGTCTTGGAGATGTTACTTTGGAGCAATAAAGAATTGTACATGCATTTTATCTTGTAAGTGTGCCTTGGATTTGATAAATTCCATTCTTGTGTCTAATGTATGGAATGCTTTACTTTCTAGGGTTTCTACTATGCTAGTCATTATTGAAAATCAATGTATGGAATCTAGATGATAGCATTTTATGCATTAGTCATTAGTGGAATGTGAATGGAAATCCCCTTGTTGTATCTTTAAAGTAGCTCTCCCAAGTGATTTTGTTCCTACAAAAAAGTAATAGTTAGGTTTTTGAGCTAGGGCTTCAAAATTCCCTTACCCCTTACCAAGACTTAGCATATTTTTCACTCCCATGGACTCCATCATCCCAGGGACTAAGCATTGGCCTTGTCACTTTGTTGATCACTTACAAAATTTACCATATAACTCATTTTCTATCTCCTAATCTCATTTTCGGCCCCTTAAGGTTAAGCCACTAGCTTGGGCTAGGACACAAAATTTGCTAGGGTTGAAGTTGTTTACTAGTAGAGGGATTCAACATTAAGACGAGTATTGGTTGCCTCAAAATCAGCCTCTTTTATTGGCTAACCTATCCATTTCAAAGAAAAATTGTTTTCCCTAGGTTAATATTGCCCTAGTAAAACCCTAGTTTGTCGTAGGCTTCAACGTAGGGCTTGTTGAAGGTTTCTTGTTCCTTTGGTTGTTGTTCTTCATCGTTGGGAAACCTTTTCTTGGCCTCTTAACTCTAGGTTAATCCATTTGGCTTGATATCTTTCAAGCCCTAAAACATGTGTGTCGTAAATTAGCCTTATTAGAGGATGTGAATTGCCTTATTTCACTCGTTGAGCCTTGTTCCATAAGCCTTTTCTTGTCACCTTGATCCTTGAACTTGATATATCCTTATGTGACCATCTAAAGGGAAGCCTCCCAGTGGTGAAAATCCAAAAAGAGCTAGAGATAGTAGTTGTGGTGACAGGGAGCCACACCTCATTGTTGTTCCTTGGTCTAGTTTTTGCCTTGTAGGCTACCCCTTACAATGCTTGCTAGATCTCGAGGCAACAGGCATGTTGCCACCAAAATCCACACCTGGGATTATCATGGAGAAAGTCTTTAACTCCACTTGGTGTGGCGTTGGGGACAAGTTGCGACTCAGGGTTGTCACCCAATTCCCAACTCCTTCGTCAAGGCTAACTCCTAGCGAACCAATGGGGTTGTACCTAAAGAAGAAAACTAAGGCTTGATTAGTGTTGTGCTAAACAAGTGTTAATATGGTTTAAACCAATTTACAATTCACTATTAGCAACATAGACCATCACAAGTACTTCCAAGTAATAAATGATTTTCACAAGCACATAAGCATCACGTATCATTCACGACGATTATATGAGTGCCAAACTAATGAGTGAAATATTAAGCAATGTAATTTTATGATCAATAAAGAGACTAGTGTCAATAATCCAAATAGATGCTTACAAGGAAAGTATAGTACTTGGAAATGAAAAGAATTGACACGTGTTCGTTGGCTTCACAATGTGTGGAGTCTGGACTATTCAACTTTTCGTTGAAAAACGTAACTAGTGTCGGTCTTCATAATTGTATTTGAGTCACAATGTAATGTATTTGTCAAAAGAAAGAAAAATAAATTTTATTATAAAAGAAATTGACTCATTAAAGCATGGGTTTCATGCTTGGGTCAATGATTTTTAGTTCAAAGCCTCCATTGTAGGCTTCAAGTGTTTGTGTCAACAGTCTTTGTCTTTGTCATCATGTAAAAGACCCTTCTTAGGCTTCATCTATCAAGAAAGAAATTTAATTTGATGTAAAATAGGTCTTTTAGGTCTCCCCTACCAAGTCGGCCTAATTAAGAGGCAAAGTCAACCATATAAAGGCAACAACTCGACCTCATTTGGAGCACATTCACAAGTTCGATCTACAATTGTTGGATAAGAAAAAGGGTGTGAAATTCAAGGAAGGAGGAAAGAATAACGAAGGAGAAGGAAGTCTTTGTCAAGCAAAAGAAACTGAATTTTCTCTCTTTGTCTCACATGTGCGAAGGAGTTGAAGCTACAAGAGGGCTGAAATCGCAACACTGAAGCTGGGTCGAAACTCTGAAGTGGCTGGGCCGAAATTCTAAAGTAGCTGGGTCGAAATTCTGAAGTAGCTGTGCCAAAATTTTGTCTTTGATGTAGTATTGATGCAATATCGTTGTAGGTGATCTTTGGAGTCTAGAAGGACAGTTTGAGGGTTGACTTGGTGGACTAAGAAGAGTCCTTTTTCAAGTCTAAGGTCTTGGTCTATCTCAATTTGATTAGTGGAAGAGTTTGATTATGTTTTCCCCTATAGAGGGGTTTTAGTCTTGGCTGAGTACTTACATATAGTGTCATTGATCTTCATGTTTTGATTTGATGATTGCTTGATGAAACAAAGATAAAAGAAGATAATAATACTACAAGAATATCACGAGTAATTATCAATATAAGAGAATCTTTTTGCCTTTCTAATTTTCTAACATGGTAACAGAGCTAAGATGAAGGAGGAAAGAAAAAGACAACTTGAAGATCTACTGAAAGGGCCAAAGGATAAGGATCATATAGAGGAAGGTCTACTATCTATACCAAGAACAGAAGACATGATAATGAAGTCTAAAAATAAGCTAGAAGGAGCCTCCAACTACATGGCATGGAAGAAGAGGATACAGCGTATTCTCGCTACGCATAAAGTTTTGGATTTTGTTGAAGGAAAATTTAAGAAACCTATAGATGATGCAGGAAAGCAAAAGTACAAGGAAACCGACATCTTGGCCATGAATCTAATAGTAGATGGAGTGACAGACAATCTAATCCCATACATATCCAATATAGATTCTGGTTAAGAAATGTATGAAGCCCCCTCCAAGTTATTTACCATCAAGAACATTGGTCAAATAGCTAGTCTCAAGAATAAACTAAGAACAATAAAGATGATGAAAGATGATATTGTTTCGTCATATTTTATAAGGATCACTAGAATAAGAGATGAACTCCAAGTTATAGATGAAGTTGTACTAGAGAAATAACTTGTGATTGTTGCACTAATAGGTCTACCAAAATCTTGGATCTCTTTTGCATCAAGAATTAGCAGTTGGGAAGATACACCAACCTTTGAACAAATGTGGAATGCATGCAGTCAAGAAGAAGCTTGCATCTCATTAGTAAGTAACAAGAAGGAGAATGAAGAAAATAGCACTTCTAATGCCTACTATGCTCATCACAAGAAGAAGGGAACATACAAGAACTTCAAAGAACCAAATAAGCAGGTTGATCTATCAAAGATTGAATGCTATAATTGTCATAAGATGGGACACTACAAAAGTCAATGTCCTGAGAACCCAAGAAATAAGAAGAGAGAAAGAGAACATGCAAATGTTGCCGATGAAGTTCCACCCAAGAAAAACAAGACTAAAGAATCCGAAGTCAAAGACTTATTTGCTAGTCTCTTAGGGATATTGTCCCTTGCATATCCTTTTACTTTATGTTTTGTAATGTTTTCTTTTTATGTTTTGATTTCTAGAGTTTGTAGATCTAATATATATTGTTAGAACATGTTTGGATTGTTTAAGTTGTAGGTATCCCTCAGAAAGACTAGATTAAGGGGGAGCCTTCACCACTCTACCAAAAGATAAGTATATTGTTCTCTATTTCATCTTTCATGTTTGGTTTCCTCCTCATATCAAGATTTGTTTGTATTGTATACTAATAAGCTTTTCTTGATATTTTCCTTGGTTAGGAAAGCTTGCAGAATACACAAAGTTTATGGAGGAGACTTCAAAGGAAAGACCAAAATCATGAAAGAAGTTTTGTTGCAAAGAAAGCCCTTCAAGAATTGATGTCCTACAAGGTTTGTTAAAGAACAACTCAAGGTATGTCTCAGACTACAAGTTTTGTTACGAGGTTCTCTCCATACAATAGGTATGATCATTCTCTTTTGAAATTTGCTTTACATTACTGACATCTTTATGTCTATGGTTTTGAATCATAAAGATTCTTGTTAGGGTTATTAATTATTAGATTGAATCCACCATCGTTATACTATCTCTTGTCATTTGATCACTCTTATGAAACCCTAACCTTTAGGGTTCACTATAAAATCCTAGCCTCTTGATGTTAAGGGTATGTCATTGTTAATAATGAAACCCTAGTTTACTTAGGGTTTGTTAATAAAGTCCAGAACATATGATGAAATCCTATTCTTTTGAAGTTTAGGGTTTTGGTAATGTCATGATAAAACCCCAGTCCTTCAGGGTTTGCTATTAATGTCTAAGTTATATAATGAAACCCTAGATCTTTAGGGTTTGGTGAATTAGGGTTCAAAAACAAAACCCTTGCAACTAAAAGTAAGACCCTAGGAATGAAACCCTAGGTGTATATTCATTTGTTTGATTGAAACCCAACCCTGGTCAAAATTGTTGTATATCTAACTTTGATCTTGGGTTTACCTAGTAGATATTGATATAAGATGCTAGTGCGTGATAATGAAATCCTAAATATGTATATGCAAGTATACTAACTTGACTATTGATGAATGAAATCTAGGGTCTGTAACAAAACCTTAATACAATCTTTATGATTTCTAGGAAATAATATCGAGGCCCTAGATGTAAATTGCTATGATTGGATTGATATCTTAAATTTTAATTGAGTTACTTTAAGTCTTGATGATGAAGTCTAGGGTTTGTGACAAAACCCTAGCAAGTTGTTGAAGTCTAGAAGATAAAAGGATGTAATCTTTGTTGATTATGAACCTGACTAGGTTTAGGTATCTGATATCTAGATTCTAAAGTTTGAATGTTTTGACGCTTCCATTATAATGACAAGATTTTAATTTCATGCTTCTATATTCGTATTTGGTTGTACTTGCTATTAAAATTTTGCAGGTACATGATCTTCAAAATGTTGAAGATATTCATAATTAAAGATGTTGAGCATGACGAAGGAGGCTACAAGAACGATGATAATCAAAGATGACCTTGATGCCATAAGAAAGAAATGAATCCTTGAAAGGTTGAAGTCTCTCCAATTCTATAAAAGGAGGAAGCTATTAAGTTGAGAGGGAGCATGGTTAGAAAAAAGGTATATCTCCCCAACTGAGAGGGAGGGCATATTATGACAATCATAATGAACACCTTGAAGAAAGAATGAAACTGAAGATTGAATGAAAGTACTATAGATGGAGTTGCAAACAAAAGACTTGAGAATTATTGATGTTGTTTTTGGTGTCGCTGAATAAATGAAAGAAGAAATCTTATGGCAAGTTGTATTTGGATAACTTGGTGATGATATAAGTAGCATCAGAAGGACCCCAAAGGTTTGAGTTTACTTGTATATATATTTGAAGGTTTATGACTGATTAGGGTTGTGAATGTACATGATCTCTACGTAAAAAGGTTGAACGTTTGAAGCATGCTTGGACTGATGGATATATTTCTGATTTAGTGGATTAGGAGATATAAAGCATCTTGTGGCAACAAGATGCTTGGGAGGACATATGGTCGACCTATGTGTTAATGTCTAGATCCCAAAGTAGGGAGGGTGGCGTTGGTCTTGGAGCTCCAACCTTGGATACATACCTAGATCCCTGGGTTGTTTTTAGAGTTTAAAGTCCTCATGGTACCTAGAGTGGATAAAGCTTGAGTACACCTTAGTCCCACCCGATTAGAGTACCATGGTCAGGTATCTAATTTGTAGCACTATGTGTGTTGTGACTCATCATAGAGAATATCATTTTGAGATCTTCCATGTACATATGTAATTATGAATACCTCCTTAGTTAAGAGGGAGTGTTGAAAAAATGTAACTAGTGTCGATCTTCATAATTGTATTTGAGTCACAATGTAATGTATTTGTCAAAAGAAAGAAAGAAAATTTATTATTAAAGAAATTGACTTATTAAAGCATGGGTTTCATGCTTGGGTGAATGATTTTTAGCTCAAAGCCTCTATTGTAGTCTTCTAGGGGTTATGTCAAGAGTCCTTGTCTTTGTCATCATGTAAACAGTAAAATACCCTTCTTGGGCTTCATCTATCAAGAGAGAAATTTAATTTGATATAAAATAGGTCTTTTAGGTCTCCTCCACCAAGTTGGCCTCATCCTAGACAAGTCGGCCTAATTAAGAGGCAGAATCAACTATATGAAGGCAGCAACTCGACCTCATTTGGAGCACATTCACAACAAGTTCGATCTGCATTTGCTGGAGAAGAAAAAGAGCGTGAAATTCAAGGAAGGAGGAGGAAATAATAATGAAGGAGAAGGAAGTCTTTGTCAAGCAAAAGAAATCGTATTTTATCTTTGTCTCACACGTGCGAAGGAGTTGAAGCTGTAGGAGGGCCGAAATCATAGTACTGAAGCTGGGCTGAAATTCTAAAGTAGCTAGGTCGAAATTCTGAAGTACCTGAGCCGAACTTTTGTCTTTGATGTAGTATTGTTGCAGGTGATCTTTAGAGTCTAGAAGGACAGTTTGAGGTTCTGACTTGGTGGAGTGAGGAGTCTTTTGTCAGGTCTAAGGTCTTGGTCTATCTCAATTTGATTAGCAGAAGAGTTTGACTGGGTTTTCCCCTAGAGAGGGGTTTTAGCCCTCGCTGAGTGCTTACAGCTGGTGTCATTGATCTTCATGTTTTGATTTGATGATTGATTGATGAAACAAAGATAAAAGAAGAGCATATAGAGAAGATAATAATACTACAAGAATATCACAAGTAATTATCAATATAAGAGAATCTTTCTGCCTTTCTGATTTTCTAACACTTTCCTATAAGCTAAAGAGTTTTTGCATGGTTGGTTATATATCAAGAGCTTCTCTCCAAGGCCAGGTTGGCAAAATGTGAGTTTCTGATGATCTTTGCCTAGTAAACTGGTCCTTCAAAACATTGAAGCATTTTTTTGGGATTGTCCATTTGCAAGAAAAGGTTGGCAGTATGTTTAGGATCAATTCTCTTTTCTTCTCCAGGGGGGATTCATTGGAGGGAAGCTCTTTTGGATGATTGCATTTAATTGGTTCGTACATCTTTTATTGGGATTTGGCAGTGCCTGAGGATTTCTGCTCTATTTACCCTTTGGACGATCCAGTGTAGGTTTTCCTTTTATTATAACGACAGTTCTTTGTCTGTTTTTTGTTCCGTGTGGAGGGATGGGGTACATTTGCAGTAGTTGGTCAAAGGTGACTTGCTGATAACAGATGCCAAACTGCATCATGCATTCTGATTTCAGTTCTTCCTTATTAGTATAGAAAAAGAATATAAGCTCCATTATATATACCCTTCAGCCTTTTTGCTTTGCTGATGTAAATACATGATGTATTTTTCAAAAGAGACTTGTTGGATTTTACATTTATATGAACAATTATGTTATCAGAATCTGAAGATATGTGAGCATAGCAAATTAATTTTACCATCAAGAGTTTGAGCATTGACAGCAATAAAATCCACATTTCCAATTTTCAAGCGATAATTGGACTCTCCAAATACTTTATTATATCGTTCCACAACCTGTTCAGTGAAGATAAAAAGATCAGGAAACCAAGTATGATTTGTATAGAAAACATGAGATGTTAATACCAGCAAGCAATTAGAAAAGAAGATTGCTTCTTTGTATCTCTCCAAGTCCCCTTTAATTCTCTCATTCCTTGTAGCACATGATATCATATTATCAGTTTCTACTATACGATAGTACCACTTCGGCACATATCTAGTAGCTCAAAATTGGAAACTAACATTTTTAACATTTGGAATTATGATCCTTAGGACTTGAACAAATAAAAAATGATAATTTTAAAGCTACGAGCATTCAATCCAAAAAATGGTATCTTTCAATGAAACAAACCTGTGGTCTATGAGAATGAAAACCTGAGTAACCAATATCATGGTTCCCTGAGAGATAATGAACTGGAATATCTGTCAACCTTGATTTCGAACCTCTTTGAGATTGATCAAAAACATGTCGGAAACGGTCCAATGACTCACTCCACCTGTAAAATATGAAAAATTAGAATCTGTAAAGGAGTCTTCTTCAAATATGACACACATCTGGAAAATATAACTTTGGAACTAATTAATCTTAACACGTATATCACTGCACCAAGCAGTGCTCTACAGCCCAGTATGGGGGAGATGTTGCAGTGGTTGTAAATGTGTGTAAACATTTAAATGTCGGCTCAATATGGGAGAGATAAATAATAATAATAATAATAAAACATAATATCAACTCAATTAAAAAAGTAACAAAAATTATTAATCGGTTCAATTCAATTTTTTATATTGTAATTTTGTCTTTATTTTAATAAAATTACAAACAATTTTTACCAGGAAAAATCATAATATACATATCATATAAAGATAAATTTAAATAATACTGATTCATATTCGTAACCATTATATTTCAGAACTTCATATTTAAATTTAATTCATAAACATATAAAAATTATATCTATCTATCTGTATATATATATGATCAGTTCTATCTATCTATCTATATCATCAATTCTGTGCATATCACATTAAAAAAATAAACTATACAAATTATAAACATGTCTAAGAAAAATGCCGCATATATATGTGACTGTATGTATTATCAATTTATCAGGGTTTTAATAAAATTGAAAATAAGAATATTTATATTTATAGAGATGTAAAATTTATATAAATATAAATAACTAGCCTTTCTTCAAGTTTTGCACTCAAAAAAGAAGTTTGCATCTTGAGAGGTTCGATCCCTCTCAGCACTTGGTAGATCCGGATTTAAGATGGATCTATGCTGGTTATAAAAGGAAACAGACATTTTACTAGTTTCAACATCCCCTTTTCTGTAATCTTACTATTTTTTATTGGCTACCATTACAGTTCAAGAGATAGAAGTGACCAGAAGTGTACATATACCAAGTTGAGAATACAGTCTAAGCTAACATAGAGAAAATCAAGTGCTAGAATGAGGATGCCTAACTGGGCTTGACTATTCACTCCAAACTTCTTTAAAACATAGCATAGAACTCTAAAACGTGATGCATTAGAGGAGTGTTGTATAAGAAATAAAACAAGCTGTTCTATAATGTGTAAAAACTAGTGCATCGCGATTTGAAAAAGGGACCATGAAATCCCTCCAAAAGATGGTAGCTAAATGCTGTCTAATCCTCACCTCATGAGTTTCTCAAATTGATCAAATAATCTCTCATGCTGTTACTTCCCTCTGCCTTATTAAGAAAATGAATTTTACTTTTACAAATTTTAAGCACACTATTTCTGGCCTGCAAATCTGGATTGGGATGGAGATTGCGTACAATATGCACTAGAGATAGGACGGAGATATTATGCCCCTTAATGAACATAGTGCCGAACTGTTAAGGCATCCCGCAAATTCTAACATATTGGAAGGCACAAAATACCCAAGCTAAAAAATTGTTTTTGGTGCAAGCCTGCAATCATGAATAAAAACAATATATAGCTACATAGCCTTTTTCGGTCGGTGTTGATCAAAGTAAGCATCATCCTATATGGATGAAATAGATGCGATGTGCCTAAATCATACAAGTTCATATTAATTAAGAACATATTCCTTAGACTATGGAAGGATGTATCCCTGTTCGTACCCAAACCTACACTGCAGTAGCTAGTGGAGACTTGCTGCAACTTTAGATACAAAGCCCATTAACACCTCAGCATTCATGTCTCTCACTACAGGGTGGTACTTTTCTAGCCTTGTAGGGGTGTCGCTTGATACTGCATTTGATGTACAAATCAAGATAAAAAGGAGAAAATTAGGTCAAGAAATAGAAAACACTCAAAATAAAGATATATTAATGAGGGAAGGATGAATCCGGCAAGACTAGTGCATGCTTCATAAGGTGTGGAGTCAAAAGAAAAATAGAGGTCTGAGTGGAAGTAGAGAGATCTTATGGGGCATATAGTTCAGATGAATCCCACTAGATCAAGGCAAGTCAACTTCCTTATCACTTCTGAGTAGGTGAGTTTCATAAGTGAAAGAATCCTGTATACAATTCTATCCCAGCTACTTCATGACCAAGTCAAGCATAAGGGAAAACTCAATGCTCTATCAAATCAAAGCTAATAAAAGATTTTGGTTAACAAAATAACTAAGACTAACCCTAACACTATGAAATTATGGGATTGAATCACATCACTAAATCACAAATGCTCATACAACTAAGTACATATCCACATAGCGTATGAAATATGTAAACTTGATCAAGTGACATAATGGCAATCGCAGCAAAATAAAAATAGCATGCCAGGAGAAAAGAGAGGACAAGGACCAAACTACTCATTTTATTGACCTCAAAGCTCAAGAATGAAATACAGGTGCAAGGGTTAATGAAGTCCCAGGATCCAACCCCTTTACAATCTCTCAAAGATGATTAAATAAAACCCTCCTTGCGAAAATACGCATTCCATAGCCAAAATAGTAGGCATGTGTAGCTCCATGTTCTGCTCTAGCCACCTCAACTAGTGTCTCCTATGCCCTGAATAGCACTAAAGTGGATGTAATGTCCCTTTCCAAACCATAATATCAGAAGGGATCGACTTAGTAGCCTACCCCGATCCCCGTAGGCTATAGTCGGAAAAAAGGGATCAGCAGATTTAATTGTTTGATGACATTATAATTAAAAGGCAGCATTTTATAATATTGAAAAATTAATTAGGAGGATGGTAAAAATAAAGTGATCCATGATATTTCCGACCACCCATGGTATTCCAAGAGGAGGAAATGGTTATAAAAAATAAGAAAGGGAGCCCAAGGAAAAACATGAGTTGATGATTTGAGATTTGAAATTGGAGCTCAACTTACTGTGTGAGGGAAAACCCTTGTGTAGAGCCCAGTTTCGGTGGTGGAACTATCCACCCTAGTTGGTGGTGATTAGTTTCGGTGGTGAAACATCCACCCTAACTATTCTAAAGAGAGAATCATTTCAGGTTTACCATTGGCACTTAGCAAAGGAGGAGGATCAAACAGAACAATTTCTAGGAGTTCGGAGGGGCAATTGGCAACATCTCGCATCACCAGTAAGGGACTGAATTCTACAAGCCAAACCGAATTCTTTAGGTGGTTCGAATTCCAATAGCATCTGGAGAGTCAAACTACCTTGAATAGAGATCGAATTGTGGTGGCATTTGGAGGGTTGAGTTGCATCACTGGGAGGGTCGAATTGCAAACCAAAATTCGAACCTATTTGCTTGCCAAATAATTACAGGGAGGTTAACTGAAAGAGGGCCGAATTGTTTTGGGTCTGAGGTAGCCAAAATAAGGAGGCCAAATTGCATTTATTGGGTTATAAAACAAGCGGAGCGCATAAATTTTGGAGACCAAATTTGCACCAAGGAATTCAAGCATTGAACTGAGAAGTCAAGTTGGAGCAAGCCGAGTTTGCCAGTGTAATTGCGGCTAGGGTTTCAAGCCAAAAAGTTCTCCAGGAGTGGACCAAATTATTTTCCAGTGGCCAATCTACCAAGTTTTGCCAAATAAATTAATGTAAATCATCCTCAGTATTTTTTCCAAAAATCGGTTGGCTTTTTGGCTTTGGCATTCCCTACAAAATTCTATGAATTCATGGTTTCCCAATTTATTCTTGGAATTTATAAAAAAATTCAACAAGATTATTTATGGCGAATTTCTGAAGGAAAATTTTGGTAGGAAAATTATAAATTAACTAAAAGAGATATTTCAGTGGTATTAGAGTTGGTGCTCTTGCCATCCTGAGGGTTTGTATCAATTTATGAAACCAGAAGACACACGGAGTTCATGACATACAAGAGAAACACGAAAGGAAAGTAATTTCCCTATCTAGAATCGAAGGAGGAAGAAGAATGGATGATCTAGAAGATTAACCGTGGGGAATCCTGCATGCCTTGAGTGATTTAGCTAAGGGACAACAAGACTTGGTATAGACAATGGCCAATGGACAGCAAGATTTAGTGCAGGTTCTCACTCAGACAGTAGTGAGACTCCAAGGGAACTAACCCAACTCCAATTGCAGCAGTGCAGGAGGCTCGAACTGACAGTCAGGAGGGTCAAGCAATCAGGAAGGACATCAAGCAGAGACAGAGTGTACTCCCTGCCAACAGAACAAGGCGGAACATACTCATCTCGCAGGATTAATACAGCCATTGCCCATCCCAGATCAAAAATGGCAGAGTATTTCCATGGATTTCATTACAGGGCTTCCAAGGGTACAAGGAAGAGATTGCATCCTAGTGGCAGTTGACAGATTGACTAAGTTTGCGCACTTTATGGCCATCCGATCAAACTAAACAATGGGGTGAGTAGCAGAATTATTTTTCAAGGAAATTTTTAGGCTACATGGAGTAGCCTAACATATTGTCAGTGACAAGGATAATCAAACTCTATTTGAATTCTCGCAAGAATTGGTTAGATTGGCAGGGACAGAGTTGATCTTGAGCACTAGTTATCATCCACAAACAAATGGCCAAACAAGAATCATAAACAAATGGTTGGAAGGTTATTTGCGGAATTATGTAGCGAAACAGCAAAAGACATGGATCTAGTGGTTTCACTTGGGGGAATACTACTACAACACTACTTATCATATGTTCATCAGTGTGACACCATTCTTAGCACTATATGGGTATGACACTCATTCATTTATTGAGATGGATTTCGCAGACAGCGGGGTGCCAAAGGCCAAGGATTGGTTGCTGGAGAGCTACAATATTCTCAAAGTCCTTAAAGAAAACTTGTAGAGTACACAAAATCAGCAGAAGATGTACGTGGACTGCAACAAGATCGAGCGCAATTTCCAGGAGGGGTATTTAGTTTACCTATGCTTGCAAGCATATAGGCAATCCTCTTTAAAGAGGAGCGGAGCATAGAAGTTGAAGCCAAAATTTTATGGACTCTATAGAGTCATACAGAAGATTGGAGAGGTGGCTTATGAGTTAGAACAACCTGAGGAGAGAAAGATACACGATGTGTTTCACTTATCATGCCTCAAGAAGGTGCTAAGGTAGCAAGTCACAGCTTCCACAGAAATACCCCCATCAGACAAGGGAAGAGAAATAGATTTTATCTCGCACGGAAATCATGAATACTAGGGAAAGGAGACTAAGGAGAAGAACCCTTAAGGAGTACCTAGTTTGTTGGAAAAGCCTGCCAATAAAAGATGCCACATGGGAAGGAGAAGAGGTGTTGCAACATCCCAACTTGCAGTTGCTTGAGGACAAGTTATTTTGGGAAGGGAGGACTATAATGTCCCTTTCCAAACCATAATAGCAAAAGGGATTGACCTAGTAGCCTATGTTGATTCTCGTAGGCTATAGTCGAAAAAAAGGGAACAGTTGGTTTAATTGATTGACAACAATATAACTAAAAGGGAACATTTTAATAATAATAAATAATTAAATAGGAGGATGGTAAAAATAAAGTGACCCATGGTATTTCTAGCCACCCATGGTATTCCTAAAGGAGGAAGTGCTTATAAAAAAGAAGGGAGCTCAAGGAAAACATAAGTTAAGGATTTGAGAATTGAACTTGGAGCTCAAGCAACTTACTGTGTGACAAAAACCCTTGTGTAGAGCCATCAATGGTGGAACTATCCACCCTATCTAGTGGTAATTAGTTTCAGTGGTGAACCATCCACACTATCTACTTTGAAGGGAGAATCAATTTAGGTTTTCCACTGGCACTTAGTGATGAAGAAGGATCAAGTAGCAACAATTTCCAAGAGTCCAGAGAGACAATTTGCAACAACTAGCATCACCAAGAAGGGGGTGAATTCTATAGACCAAACCACACCCTTAAGGTGGGTCAAATTACCACTAGAAGAAGACCGAATTACAATAGCATCTAGAGGGGCAAACTACCTTGAATAGAGGGTGAATTGTGGTGGCATTTGGAGGGCCAATTTGCATCATTGGGAGGATCAAATTCCAAACCAAAATTCGAACCCCATGCTTGCCAAATAATTATAGGGAGGTCGAGTTAAAGAGGATTGAATTGTTCTGGGTCTGAGGTAGCCAAAACAAGGAGCCTGAATTGCATTTATTAGGTTATAATCAGCAAGAGGAGCACATAAATCATTGACACCAAAATTGCACACAGGAATTCAAGCATTGATTTGAGAAAGTCGAGTTGGAGCAAGTTGAGTTTGCCAATGTAATTGTGGCCAAGGTTTCAAGCCAAAAAATTCTCGAGGAGTAGGTCGAATTATTTTCCAATGGCCAATCAACCAGGTTTTGCAAAAATAAATTAATGTAAATCTTCCTCTGTAATTTTTTTATAAAAATTGTTTGTGTTTTTGGCTTTGGCATTTTCTACAAAATTCTATGAATTCATGGTTTCCCAAGTTATTGTTGGGATTTATAAATTATCCGACAAAATTGTTTCTGGCAAATTTCCAGCAGATATTTCATGGAAGTGTGCACTGGATGAGATTGAATTGAACTAAACTATACTTAAGTCATGCTGAAATTACACTAAATTGAACTAGATACTCATAAAATATCCCTTCTTCATGCATGGACATGTAATACCAAAATCTTGCACTTATTGAGATAAAGTCCAAAAGCTCAAGTATGAAACCCATTGTACTCAAGTGGGGGCAATTGTCACCTCACCAACCCTGTTCTCACGTTTGACCAACACTCCTCCAACTCAAAGGGAGTTCTCCCTAGTAGAGGCGTAGGTCAACCAACAGAGGCTAAAGATAGGTTATTACTATTGAACCCACCTTAAACCCTAAATTCCTATCTTTATCCTTAGATGGAAATATCGTTGTAGAACCCTTGATGGGCACCTAACTTAAGTTAATTGAGCTATTTAATTGCTAATATCTACTAGGGAAGGCTCCTTTCTATTGGATTGTGTCCATCACTAAAAAAAGAGTAGTCGTTGAGGTGATAGTGCTGACACTCCCATTGTTGCACTTTGCCTAGGTCACCTAGTGAACCTTTGAACTAGGGTGCTAGATTTTTCTATAATAATACAAGTAAACAAGATGTTGATTTTCTAGTGCAATCAAGACTAGTACAATTTTTCAAACCGATAACTACTTCCAATGATACAATTTGAATTCTTTAGAGCATTCCAATCATTAAGCAGTTACACATGAAAATTTTCAACCATTAACTTCTTCAATTGAGCAATAGAGATCATGGTAAACAACGAGACAAAAGACACCAAAATTTTGGTCAACAACCAAGGCAAAACCACAAGGAAAAAACTCAGTAATCTTTCCTTATGGGAGAGAGTTCAATTCATCAAAATGTACATCAGAATATTACAGTCAAAATTTCAATCTCTGACCTCAATAAATGCCAAGCCAAACCAGTCAAATGAGAGAGAAAATTCAACGCACTGTCCAAGTCAAAGTTTGCAACAGAAGGGCCAAATTTCAGCCTGAGGTAGCTGGTCAAAGGGTCAAAATTCGGACCTATAATTTCCTCAGAATTTCGGTCAAACTTAAGTCAATAGCACAAAACAGAGTCAAAACTTCTATCAACAACCAATCAGCGAACAGTCAACAAACTAAGAATATTCGGCCTCCAAGTCTAGCCAAAAGCTCGGCCAAACAGTAGAAGAAATCCCAAGTCAACATTGGTCAAAAGAGAGATAAGGTAAGTCAACCTTCGCTCGAAACTTGTATTCTTCCTCCTTCACACATGTGGATAGAACTCCTTATTTCGGGTCGAATGGATGAGGTGGATGGATGCCAAATGAGTCAATTGAGTTCCAATATATATGAGTGTTAGTAGGTGGGTTTTGACCATAGGGTCAAACCCCTTCATGTGGTGAGCCTGACTTGTGCAAATGAGGCTGAATTGGTCAACATAAAAATATATAATATCTTCTTTGTTTTGCCAACGAAAATATCGACCGAAGCTACCAATTTTCAACACAAGATGAATAAAATACATCTCTTCAAATAGTGTGCCTTCCCCTGTGTTGAATAGCATTCAACTAGATTGAAAATGCATGAGATAATGCACCCTAAACAGAAGTCAACTAAGGTTAGGTCCTTGACTCAAAATAACTTAACATTATCCAAATAAAATTATAAACAATTTTTTCTAAAAAAATCATAATATGCATCACATTAAAATAAATTTAAATAATAATGATTCATATTTGTAACCATGATATTTAAAAACACATAACTAATAAACATATAAAAACTTAATAAATTTAGTTAATAAACATATAATTAAAAATAAGAATATTTCTATATATAGAAATGTGAAATGTATATATATATATACACACACACTTATAAATTAAGATCCACTTTACCATATAAATTAAAATAATGATGCATATTTGTAATCATTATATTTCAAAACTTCATATTTAAATTTAATTAATAAATACATCAAACTTCATACTTACAATCACCTCTTTTTTTAAGCTACATATAACCAATGTTATGTATATCACATTGATAATTAAATTAATAAAATTATAACACATGTCAAACAAAAGTTCCAAGCGCATACATATGTAACTATATGTATTATTAGGGTTATAATAAAATTTAAAATAAGAATATTTCTATATAAAGAGATGTGAAATTTATGTAAATATAAATAATATTATTAGGAACTAGCATAGATGTTGAGAAATCAATATGCTTATAGATTACGGTTGATTCCTCTTACTTGATAATTACTTGTGAGTGCTTATTGTCTTTTATTAATTTATTATGTCTTCTTCATCAAGCAATTACCAAAACATAAAATGAATGAAGATCACAAGAAACAAAGAACATAAGATGTAGGCTCCAAGGGAAAAACCCCATAAGGAGCAAAACCCAAACAACTTCTCTTCCTATAGAATCAAATCAAAATGAGACATCCAAGACCCAACATCAAGACCTCCACAACGAACCAAGTCAGCCCTCCTTCAAAACTCCTCCAACCAAACCAAGTCAACAAGAATCACAACTAGTCAAACCTCTTCAAGGTAGAAATTTCAGACCTACAACTTCGCATAGATGCCCCAGCAACTTCGCATAAAAATAATTTTGGTTTGTAATTCGTAGAGTAACCACAGCAACTTCACACGTGTGGACAAAGACAAGAAAAAACTCAAATTTTCTTCCTTCCTTGGATTCTTCTCTCTCTTCCTTGGCCTTCGCACTTCTTCTCTCTTGTTTATAAATTGAATTGTGTGTGTGAGAAAATGAGGTAAAAGCCTCTTCCTTTTATAGTTATCGAGGAGGTTGAATTGAGCCTCTTCAAGGCCGACTTGATAAGGTTGGGCCGACTTGGTCTTTTGGGATAAAATGACTCTTTTTGACTCAAAATTACCATTTTTCTTTTGTTATAAATTGTCCAAATGGGACTTTGACACATGATAAATTTTCTTCTTGACTCAATAAACCCTACAAGCATGATGAACATGCTTTGACTAGAAAAATAATAATAAATTTATTTTTCTTTTTTTCTTTTTATAAGAAATACATATTGATACAAGTACAAAGGTAATTATGAAGACCGAACGTAGTTACATTTTTCAACACTCCCTCTTAACTAGGGAGGTATTCATAATTAAATAACAGGATACAAGGATACTCAAATTAGAATATTCTCATAAGAAGAGTTTTGATTGATTAGTCATCATCAAGAATCAACATTATAACCAGAAATGTCAATTTGCAATATAGCAAGGCCTTGACTAACAAGCTCTAACTCCCCACTAGATTAGAGCACAATGTTGGGAGGCATACATTTGGACACCACTACCGCCTTTCAAGGCACATACCCCATCTGGATGTTCACCAAGTATGTCTTTACAGGACTATTCTTATCTTGGATTCCCAATCCTCAAAGAATATGGGTTCTCTTTGACTACTCTTATCTTGGATGCCCTACCTCATCCTCATAAAGTTTCGGTTTCCTATCTTGGATTCCCAATCCTCAAGAAGTATCGGTCCTAGATGCTTATCCAATCCTCTGTTCTCCCTACCAGCGCCTTCACTAGACTTACGGCTATTAGTCATGGCCTAGTGCATGACATGTAGAGAATATGGTGTCCCTTATCACTCCCTCCCAACCAAAGAGGAGATATCAACAAATCCAGGCTTGTCTCTCAAGTACTCAAGCTTCTTATTTGGAAGAGACTTCGTTAATATATCAGCGACCTATTTGTCTGTGGAGTTGTATTGTAGCTTCACAACCCCATCTTGCACCAACCTTCAAATATAGTGGTACTTATTATTGATATGCTTTGTTCTAGCATGAAAAACTAGGTCGTCTATCAACCTTATGCAACTCTGGTTATCACAATGAATAATGTTAATTTGGCAGCTCAAGGACAAGTTCCCTTCTTTGGACAACCTTCCTCATCCAGAAAAGACCCTCTTTGCCCTTGGAAGAATTTAATATGGTCAAGGAACAATATTATTTTTAATGAAAAACCCACAAGTACACAAAAGTTCAGATTGGCCTCTTGCTGCACAAACTAGCAAGCCTTCTCAATAGACAAAAGCTAGAGGGCACAACATCACCTTGGGATAGAGGCCCACTGTCACCACATAGCCAAAGTCCCCTTCTTTTTTCAGATTTTCACCGACGGGAGGAGTCTCAATACCCTCACTTGTGAGATATATGTCTAAGAAAGATTTGAAGTGAGCCAAGGTGGCTCATTCAATGGAAAGGTTCAATGAAAGTACGAACTTTGGGAGAAGCTAGGAAGACTTTCCAAGAAAAAACCCTTGAAAGGAAGGCTACAAGAGACCTAAGGTTGATATATTTAGTGATATATGAGTTCATCCAAGGTCAGGGTAGACAAAAGAAAAGGTTATAATTGATAGACTTCAACAAGTAGTAAAGCAAAATCCTTCAAAGAATCCCGAAGTTGAAGGATTAGCACCTAGGGTTCCCTCTCAATGCGATGGCTACAGCAACAAATTTTGTGAAGAATTCACGGTGAGAATTGCCTCAAAACTGTAGGAGACCTAGAAGAAACATCAGCACAGAAGGTTGTCCAAATGGTTTCCCAAAAGCTCCTCTCTAATGCAATTTGCATCAAGACCTAGGGAGGCCTCCTTATCCTTAAGGGGGTGAGGAAAAGAGGTGAAGAGAAGGTGAAAGAGAGATGATTCATTGAGTTAAGATTGATCACCAAGGATTTAAGATTAGTGCCTAGCAAATGACCTTGATTTAGGAGCTCGCTCTTCAAGGGCCTAGAAGCAGCTTCGTTGGTCCTAGTGAAGCAGCTACACAACACTTCTAGATTTTTATACTTCAATGGCAATTATTTGTTGAAGTTTCTAAGTCTACCAGTTAGAAACCCTACATGCACTTTACTGATTTATTCCTACCTACTTGTTCCGTTACTTAACAAGTTATTTACAATGTAAATACTGAAAATAAACATTAGTGCATGCTCAACATATCACAGATCATCAACTGAAGGAAACAGAAACAAGCACACAAAATGACACCGTTATTTTTGAACCAATGTCCCCGGAAAAACCCAATGTAGGAAAATCGATGCAGCGATCTGAGGGTTTTCTTATTAAGCAATTTCAGAGTACAATCTGGGTGACAAATCTGGCTTACCCAACAGAGAATGCCCTTGGCAGTAGTACCTCTTAGTCTGAGACAAATGTCTCGGCTAAAACCCTGGATAAACCCTCTCGCAGCTCCTCAACTCCAATTTGCCCCAGAAACCCCAGTGTCTACCTTTCTGGACTGCGTCAGCCTCTCTCTGCCCAACGTTGACCCTGCATCACCCTGACTAGGCCTGTGTTAACCTCAAGAGGCCATGCGTCAGCCTTCTGGCCCTTTATGTCAGCTACGCTGGCCTCTCCGAAGCACTGCGCAGCTCTTGGCTGCCTCTGCGTGGCCTTGGCTGCTACTGCATCACTCTCTTTGGCTCTTGCGCTGATCTCCCAACACTATCTCTGCCTCTCTATCTCTCTATACTCACTGCCCCTTAGCTGCAACTCCGATCACTGATTCTATCTCTCTTAGCAAACCCCACTCTAGAGAGTAGAATGACTGGTCATCTAGTGTGATCTCTAAGTGACCCTCAAGCCCCCTCTTATATTTTTCTCGTTGACACATCAACGGTCGAGATTAAGTCCCTAATCAACGGCTAAGATTAGATCTGGCTTGATCCATGACTTTTACACCATTCTAACACAGTTTTATATTAATTCACATTAATATTTTAACTTCCCTAAGTTTAGACTTAGGGACTTCACTAAAAATATTAATTATTTTAATATCTCCCAAACTATTTAGATTCTGCCCAAACCCTTTCTGGGTATTGGAGATCTCATGTGCCCCAACCTCTCCACCAAATTTCGTGGCTAGAGCACATCCGATGCTACCCCAAATCAACACTCCCTCTTAGCGAGGAGTGTACTCTAGTAATACTCCTCACTGAGTATCACCCTAATCATCCAGCATTTGTCCTTGTGTTGATGCTAGGCCTGCTGCCCATCATCCTCTGCACTGCTGCATCCTGTACTACTACCCATGGCTCTACCACTGCCACTGTTGCATCCATACTACAACTCCCTCTGCATCTGTGCTGCTACCCATGGCTCTGCCACTACGACTGTTGCATCTGCACTACATCTCTTCTCATCATGCTCCATCGTGCTGCCCACTGCTGCACTGTAACTCAATTACTGAGAAGTAAGTAACTGATCTCCCAATTCTGAACTCTTTGTTGGGCTAGAGACCCTCCTAATGCTGAAGCTCCCTCTGTCGCTGACAAGTGCTCCCTCTTTGACCTCTACGCTGCTGCAACAAGTCTTTGCATCTTGCATTGTTGCATGCCTCTCTGTGCCATCCTACATTGGTGCAACACTCTCGTGCCTCTCGCACTGCTGCAGCTTGCTAGCCTCACGTTGTCCTGGGAATTCTGCACTCTAGCTCTCTCTATCGCTTCATCCGCATCCGTCTCTTCCCACATCTGCCAGTCTTGCTACTCCTCTTTGGGGCTCCCGTAGCATGGTCTAATCCAAGAGGCCGGGTACCTCGAGGATTCTGCCCCTCATCGCCTGTAGTCCATCTGGCTACAGTTCGATGTCCCCCCACTTCCGCTCAAGTGGTGTGTGTGCACTCATGGCACAGTGATCGTCTGTCTCCACTTCCTTCTCTGCGCTTGTTGGCGCTGCCTAGAAGACTCTCCCTTACTCTTCTTCCTTCGACATTGGGTCACATAATGACCCAGCGCCCCACAGTGGAAGCACTTAATCTTGGAGAGATCCTTCTTCTTCTGTTTTTCTTGCTTTCCCTCAGATGCTAGGGCAGTGTCTTCCTCCTCCCCCTTTTTGACTCTGATCCCCTTACTGGTGCTTCCTGCCTTTGTTTGTCGCCTGATCTCTTCTTGGCGAAGAGTCACTTACATCTCCTCCCAAGGTGGAAGGGTCCCTCTGCCTAGCATACTCTAGACAAATACCTCTCAGTCTTCTAAGACTGCATTCAGGGTTGTCCTCACCATTAATTCTTGATCTGGCGTGGTCCCAATGGAAGTCAACTAATCTCGGATCTCATTCAGTCCACCGAGGAAGGTGTTGATCAGTTCTCCCTTCTTCATCTGATATGACCTCATCTAATTTTCTAGTAACATTCTTCTTTGCACAGAAGTATGTTGGTACAATTTCTTTAGGGCCTCCCACATCTCATATGTCCTTTCCTTCTCGGCAATGTGTGGTAGTCCATGGTCCTTGACCCCGTCAAGGATGATGCTCTTAGCCCTCGCCATTGCCTCCTCGTACTTGTCATTATCAGCTGGGACAACTGGGATTGCTATCGTCCTCAAGGTGAAGTGCTTGACATGATTTATGTCAAGTACAGATAAAATTTTGGCCTTCCAGACTGCAAAGTTTGAGGCTCTATCCAGTCTGTCCTGGTCTCTTACTCCGCGTAGTGCCATTTTGCTCTTCTACTTCCCTCCTGGAAGTTCTCGATGTGACTCCCTCTGAGTCTCGATTTCCCTCCTAGAGATCCTTCTGCCAATGTCGAGATGCCCCCTACTCTGATCGTATGTGCAACTGTACCACTGATCCGGATTTCTCGACCAGAAACCCTCGATAACAACTCCCTCTTCCTTGCCCTATTGGGTATTGTTCTAACTATAGTACCCCACCAGCTCCACTCTACAAGTTTCCCACAGCCTCCTAAACCTCAACAACCTGAAGGTGAGAGCTCCTAGGCTCTGCGCAATCCCGGCACCAGCAACTCGGCCTCCTCAACCAATTGCGTCACCCCTCCTAGCTTCTGCGTGGCTCTGCGTGAGTCTCCCTTTACCTCCCTTAGCCTCTGCGTTGCCTCTTCCTGGCCCACCCTTGATGACGTGGGCACTACATCACCCTTCCCTTGTTGCGGCTCTGCTAGAAACAACTTCTGTCACTCGGGACAACTGTTTTCTGCTGCTATTGCTCCGCTCGGCTGATGTCCTCAGTTCTCCTGTGATCTGCAACCACGCTCTGATTCCATGTTGAAGTTTCTAAGTCTACTAGCTAGAAACCCTCCATGCACTTTACTGATTTATTCCTACCTACTTGTTCCATTACTTAACAAGTTATTTACAATGTAAATACTGAAAATAAACACTAGTGCATGCTCAACATATTACAGATCATCAACTGAAGGAAACAAAAACAAGCAGACAAAATGACACCGTTATTTTTGGACCAATGTCCCAAAAACCCAATGTAAGAAAACCGGTGCGGCTATCTGAGGGTTTTCTTATTAAGCAATTTCAAAGTACAATCTAGGTGCCAAATCCGGCTTACCCAACAGAGAATTCCCTTGGCAGTAGTACCTCTCAGTCTGAGACAAATATCCCGGCTGAAACCCCGGATAAACCCTTTGGCAGCTCCTCAACTCCAATTTGCCCCAGAAACCCTAGTGTCTGCCTTTCTGGATTGCGTCAGCCTCTCTCTGCCCAATGCGGACCCTGCGTCACCCTGACTAGGCTTGCATTAGCCTCAGGAGACCTTGTGTCATCCTTCTGGCCCTCTGCGTCAGCTAGCTAGCCTCTCCGAAGCACTGTGCATCTCCTAGCTGCCTCCACATGGCCCTGACTGCTACTGCGTCACTCTCTCCGGCTCCTACGCTGATCTCCCGGCACTATCTCTGCCTCTCTCTCTCTCTGTACTCACTGCCCCTCAGCTGCAAGTCCGATCACCGATTCTATCTCTCTTAGCAAACCCCGCTCTAGAGAGTAGAATGATTGATCATCTGGTGTGATCTCCAAGTGACCCTCAAGCCCCCTCTTATACTTTTCTCGTTGACATATCAACGACCAAGATTAAGTCCCTAATCAACGGCTAAGATTAGATCTGGCTTGATCCATGACTTTTGGACCATTCTAACACAGTTTTATATTAATTCACATTAATATTTTAATTTCCCTAAGTTTATACTTAAAGACTCCATTAAAAATATTAATTATTTTAATATCTCCCAAACTATTTAGAATCTGCCCAAACCCTTTCTAGGTATTGGAGATCTCATGTGCCCCAACCTCTCCACCAAATTTCGTGGCTAGAGCACATCCGATGCTACCCCTAATCAACATTATTAGTGGAGTTTCAAGGAGTGTGAAATGCATCATAACCTCTAGGAACATTCATTCGTTCATTGTCCATGAATAACACATGCAAAATTCAAATAGCCTCAATATTCTAACAAATTTTCATTAATTAGGGCACATTAAAAACCATAAGACAATATTCCATGCGTTAGACATCCATTAGAACATAAATATAACATTAAATAGCACTTACAAGACAATGAAGAATATATCCACCCACAAAAATGCCAAAGAGAAGCTCCAAGATAGATAGCAAAATTTCCAAACATCAAAATGCATCAAAATTCGTCCTCTAATTGCAGTTTCGAAATTCTCTAATAGAGATAGCCAAAATCCCAAGTGTCATGGTTAGAATGAGGCTAGGCCTCATCTATTTATACATGATCTAAGAGTTCAAAAATAAAAAGAAAAAGCCCCTCCAATACCTAAAATATCTAGCAACCCACCCATGGTTACAAGCCAACCATGATAACGCATAAAATAAATCGAATAAACCTTCTTAAAGCCACATTAGGCTAACGTGGAGGCCTAGAAGGGTAGCATTGAGGCCTCATGTGCTAAGGATGAGAGTGAGGGCCTCAAAAATAATAAATAAGAGGAGGATGCCCTCCAAGTGCTGCAAAACATCTCCAAACCCCAATTTGGGCTCTTGGTCTCCAAATGAGTTTTATGGGTCTCTGGATAGCTCAAGATCAAGTCGATACTCCATCAATGAGGGCTAGAAGATGGCACATGCCCTCCCATGTCTCCCGGGAAAGACAAAACCCCCTTTGGGCCCTAGATCAGCTGCCAAGTGTTGGGTGCAATGTGTAGTCGGTTGGACAACGTGGTCCAAGTGCATCATCATCTTTGTATAACTAAGGCACGAACAAGCAATGTGGTGGTGCTGAAGAAGCCCATCGTGTGGCAATCAATGCTCTGCATGGTTGGAGGCCCATAGCTCTCAATGCTCACCCTACAAGTGTCATTATGACCCTATAAAGGGCTTGGATCCCATATTGGGAGATCAAGTCCAAGACGAAAACCGATTTGCAATCTTGTATAAGATCCAATGCGTCTCCTCACCTTCCAATACAATAACTCAGTGCAATTGAGTAAGTAAACTTGCTAATCAAGGGCAGAAGCAAACACTGCATAGTGGCATGCCCTTCCAAATGGGCTTTGAACTTCTACAGATGTTACCTTCCTTGACAAGAGATGTTAATGAAGGACCCTATTAGGTGGTTTTCAACCTCTAAGGGAGTGACAAGTCCATGGTACATCCATCAAATGGCAGGTGCCATGTGAAATAATGATAGAACATAGTGGGGTAATAGGGGAGGCTCCAAGCCACATGCCATGGTACAAGGGAAATGATAATGAAGAAAGCCCATACCTTGGGTGTATGAATGTAGGATGGAGCAATTGTGGTACATGAGTTACATCGGCCTTTATTTTTCCACCCTTCTTCATATGCCTTTTTCCCTTTATTGGTTTTTCTTCATTTTACTATTCGAGGCTCGAGGGGACAAGAGCATGATATGTAAGATACATCATTGATTACTGCCTCAAGGTGGGGCAGTTCATCGCCCACCAGGGATTGTGACAATCATGGGTTCCTTGATGATGCAAAGGGCACTCATAGGGGCCCTAGGAACGAGGGTGATGGCCATAATGATAGAAGATAGAGCTCATGTTTGGCTTTTGCCCATGCGCTAAATTTTATTGTTCCAGCCATATTATGCTTTTATCTTTCTTTTTAGTTGCATCAACCTCCAGGGTCTCGTTCCAGCCCGACCCAAGGTGTGGACAAGGGGAGGGGAAGGCTAACAACTTGTGGACCCAAAGGAAAAAAGAGGACCCAAATGGGGAAAATGTGGAAAGGGCTTCTAATGAGCATAGGGAAGTGAGATATATGGTATCGGGAAGCGGGACCACGCAACCAAAATAAGAGTTTCCCATGTATTGCCACTCCTAAAGCTAGTAGCCAATAAAGGAGATCCCACGAGATTAGGATACAAAATTGACCCCCCAGTTGAGGTCAAGGAATAAGAGTACAGTCAAAACCCTTTCTTTTTGCCAAATCCCCCCATTAATCCATGCCCAAACTTGCACAAGAAAAGCAAGCATAAACACCAAATTACATAATTAAAAAGCATACCTTTGGAGTTGGAAGGCCCACCTTCAAACATATGATCATAACAGATGAGCGAGGGCACACAATGGTTGGCCCAGGTGGTGGAGAATAGTAGCACATCGAGCTACCAGGTGGCTGCAACAGGGCATTGGTTGTCAGCTGAAGACAAATCTAGAAGAAAATTTCTCCTATAGGGGTCACCCTCTAGTGGTGGGTAACACAGCCTAAAGTCATAATTGGTTCTCCAAAGAAGCATATAAATACACATCAAGGCAACCTCAATTGGACATCACATCAACACACATCTTCTTCTCTCTCCTCTTGTGATTGGTTCGTACAGGTCTAAAACAAGGCAGGTAAGCTCACACATGCGAAGGAATAAAAGCTAATTCTGAAATTCTATGTTGACTTTCTGTTTGGGTGACCGATGACAAAGTTTGACTTGGCATTTTGACTTTATTTGACTTGCATAATTTTGATCTTTGAAGGCCAAATTTTTTTGTGGAGGAACCGGGATTTTCTAGGCTACTTTAACTTTTGTTGACTGTTGGCTTTGACCATGGAAATCTAAAGTTGACCACAATGTTTTCTCTCTCCTTTGACCAAGTTGTTTGGGATAGTTTTGACTAAGATTTGACTAGCAAGGAAGGCCAAATAATTGGACTATTGAACAAGCTCTTTTGGAGGAATTTTGACCATTGACTTGTGGACTGGTTAGGGCATCTTTGATTGTTGTTGACTGACAGAATTGCAGACTTTGACTTGTTGACCAAATTTGACTTTGAGGCTCATCCTGTGGATATTGGTTGGTTGATCTTTTGGATAGTCAAATAATTGACTTTGACTCTTTTGTTGATGAATTGAATCATTGTATCTCTCTGTTGAACATTTGATAACAATCTAATTGAAGAAGAACTTGAAAGGGTTTTCCCCCTTGTGGAGTTTTTCCCTAGTCTTTGACCAAATCTTGTGTCTCTCGTTATTGTTATTGACTTTCTTCTATTATACAATGCATTTACTATTCTATCTACAATTTCTATTTGTTATTGGAAGATTAAATTGATTTGAAAGTTATTGCTAATTGAAGAAAGAATTCGGCTAAGTGATTGTACTAAGCATAGAATAGTGGAAAAATAACAAATAATGGTAGGGTCCTGTTGACCGCACTTTGTCAACAGTCCAAGGAAGCAGGGTACAAAGAAGAGAAGATAAATTTTTAGAGATCAAAGTCATCAACCGGCATGATTATATCATTGTAAACCCAATTTTTGCAAGTTTTATTGTAAATTATGCTAGTATGACCATTTAATTATGTAACAACACCTACGTAAGCTTATGATTTTGGCAAAGGATTTCATCTTATGAAGTTTTTTAACCTCCCCGAATTATGTGTGTTTGCAAACACGCATAATAGGAACAATTTTTCCTCTGGCTTAAACCCTATATCTAGAATGGAATTCCCTGACAACGTCTTAGGTGAGTCCTAGAATTATCGAGTCTATTGTAAAAGTGTGTTTCGGAATAATTCTAGTGCATAATCCCTCGCAGTCAGACACCATGGCTAAATTATTTTATTACAAGCACACTTGGTTTCATACTAGATTATATTGTGTCGCAGAATTAGGTAAATTATTGAGGGTCATGTGTAAAGATGGTTTCCCCTTTCAGGGATTGATATTGTAACTATTTGACGTAAAAAATATTTTAGTGCATGGTCCCTCACAATCAGAAACCATGGCTAACATATTTGAGGGTGGAAAATTTTATTAATACCCTCTATAGTCAATTAATTAATTTTTCTGGCTAAATTAAATAATATCATAAGCCAAAAAATCAATTAATCTTGAGTCAAAAGATAATTATAGAGAAATTAATTTCTCTCCAAGTGGAAAATAATCAAAAATTCATGGGTTAGAGAGGAACCAATTTTTGGAGGTCCTCCACCAAGGGAAAAATAGATATTTTAAGAAATTTTGAACCCTTGGACCTTGGTGGTTAAGTCAAACTCAAATTTTCAAAGAAATTAAACCAAACTATTAATTTTTAGATTAATTAAAAGTGGTTTTTAAGAAAAAACCGAATTTTTCCTCAAAATAAAAAAATTCGACGGTGGAGATTAAAAGATAATCAAGTTATTTTCAACAGTCGAGATTATTTTAAAAAGGATCAAGCAACCTAGTCATTATTTTCCACTTCGAGGGGTTTTTCTATATAAACAAGTTATTTAGCTTCTATTTGATACTTTTGGATGATCTCTAGATGAGAAAAAAATTGTAACGTTGGTATTGAGTTGTTGCCCTGCTGAGAACATTTTTTATCATAATAGGAACACTTTGGGATTCAGTTCATGGTGTTCCTCTTTTGTTGATCTATCGTATCTGTTAGCTATGTGTTATTCTATATCGTGTTGAACAATTTTTTTATAAATTGTTATTTCATTTGTCGGTGATAAGAACATTCTATTGGTACATGCTATCTTAAGTGATCTAATTCACCATATGATCTAATAATTTTATCTTGAGAAAAGTATAGAGTTTTACAGGTACGCTAACCCTTGGGCTCTAAGTTGACAAACTGTGGGGAAGAGCCAACCTCGTTTAGGTTCTAAGATTTCATTGTGGTAATTAATTTTGCACAAGGATTTTGGCCAATCTATCTTTCAAAACTATTCATCCATTGTCACATATTCAAAAAATATTTTTTTTAAATTATTATTTGATTTTGGGCTAAAAAGAATTAATTTGTTAATGAGAGCTTGTAAATTAAATTTGTAAATATTGTAAATATTTGTAAATTATTTTTCTAGCCCTTGTTATTTTGTAGCATTTGGGTATTTGGAGTTTTATAATCTTGTATATATATATTTGGGGTTTGGAATTCTTTTATTCATTTTTTGCAGGTGATGGCTCAAAGGTTTGAAGCAGCAAATTTTTTTGGGCTATTCATCCAAGCAAGGAAAGTTGATCTAGGCTCTTGAGGGTAAGATCTAGCCTCCCCAACTTCCAGCAACTCAAGATCCAGCTGAAAAAGGGAAGTCGTATAGCATAAGGCAATGATTTTTGGCATTTTGTGGAGAAATTTTTGTGTTTGCAGGGGTTTCAAATTTTTTTTAGGCTGTACGGCCTAGTCGTACTCCTCCTCTACCCAAGTAGTGAATCCTAGAGCCCTTTTTAGGCCCTTGGCCCTCCCTCTTTTCCCAGCAGCTGCCTGCTTGGGGTGTCGTAGCCCCTTTCCTAGCCCTTGGCACCCTCCCTTTGCTTGGTCGAGGCCTTGGACACCCTCCAAGGGCCCTCGGCCCTCTTTTTCTCTTGGTTGCATGCGTAGGCAGCCTTACTTAGCCCTTGAACTACACTTAAGCCCTGGCCGCAGCCCATAAAGGGGCTTAACCCTTAGTTGCAAGCCCTATAGGGCCTTTCCTTGCCCCACATTAGCCCTTTAGGGCTTGACTTCAACCCTTTGGTACTTGTTTCCCTTCGCCATAGGCCTATTAGACCTCTTCCCCCTGATTGTTGTCCTTGTTTGGTCCTCCTAGCCTTTCATTTGCCGATTTTCTAACCCTTGTTGATTTTTGTAGCATCAAATGTGTTTTAGCCACGAAACTTTGTGGAGAGGCTAAAATACATGTATTTTCCAAAACCCAGAAATTGTTTGGGGAAATTTCACCGAAGAGATGGTTTAATTAAATAATTAATAATTTTCAATGTATTCCTAAGTCTAAACTTAGGAAATGTGATTAATTAAAGGGTATTAATTAAATATGGTGCGAATCTTCTAGATAAAGACGAGGATCAACTCCCAATTAACCTTAGTCTTTGATTATGTTTTAATCTTGGTCATTGGTGCTCCAACGAGAGATTATAAATAGAAGCTTGATGGGAACTTGGAGAACATACAAAGATATTAAGATCTAGAGATTGAATTCTCAAGAGCAGGAGTGTTGAGTTGTCGGAGAGAGATCGAGTGATCTTCTTGCAGTGAGGGGCAGGGATAGTAGAGCGGAGGGGATTTTTCCAGTCCTGGTGAGTGCAAGCCAGAGAAGACATCGAGAGGTCCAGAGAGGCAACGCAGTGCCATGTAGAGGCAGCATAGTGCTTTAGAGGGAGTCCGCAATTTTGTTGAGGAGCAGTCGAGATCCAGTGCCAGAAGTTGGGGTGTGAGTCAAGAGGGCCAAAGGGTCGAGTTTCCAGTCGGTAGAAGGTCAGAAAGAGGAGGTGACGCAGTTCCTTGTGCTATGACGCAGTGACTGCGTGAGCCCACACAAAGATAGTATATGGCAGCTCATCTAGAGCCTGAATCAGTGTCAGATCTGCAGTGATAGTGTGACATATTTTCTCACTACCTCTTTGCCAGTTTATTCTCTATATCGGATAGCCAGTTTGGGCATCCAATGATTTGTACTCAAAAAACTATTGCTTAATAATAAAACCCTCAACTACTGCACTAGTTTTCCCGTATTGGGTTTTTCCTGGGACGTTTCTCCAAAAATAATGGTGTACGTGTGTGTGTTTATTTCTTTCTTGTTTAGTATTTTGTTTCCGCAATATTTTATGTTGTGAAGTTTATGCAGTGGATTTTATTTCGATGTCTACTGTGTAACACTGCAAATAACTTGATTCAAAAATTAACAAGTAGAAGAAATTTAATCAGTTGTTGCAGTAGGGATTCGGGGTCACTAAATTTTCACATGGTATCAGAATGTAGATCGTACACCGGAGAGCTCAAAGCAGGAGAAAAGAAGGAAGTTTGAATTTCTACATAGGCAACAATTCGAAACCCCAAAGGCACTGCAGTCCTTCAGCCAAGAGGATCGAGTTTTGAGGAAAAGTCTATTTCTCTGAGTCAATCGACAGAGAAATTAAATTTTCTAGATCAAAGCCTACCAGAGGCAGAAGGGAGCAGTAGTATTTTCCTTGCAGAGCAGGACTTCAACTTGGACGCAAATTTTGTAATAGTTTGCTAGTGCAAATAACGTGAGGAGGAAGGAAGAGCACACACTGAGGGAATTCTTTTCTCAAGGGACTTCTAGACAAGAAGTTTGAATTTTCCTAGCAGAGCAGCAGTAGTTGTGTGTAGAATTTCTCACTCCAGAAGGAAGTGTGAATAGTTGGGCAACAACTGCACAGAGGAGAAGAGGAGGAATTTGACATTTTCTGAGATATGGCATCAACTAGGTTGAGAGATCAAGATCGGTTGGAAAGAGCCTCCAACTATGTGATCTGGAAGGCTAGAATTTTTTGCCTTCTAGATGAACATGATCTCAAGACTTATATCGATAGTGTGGTAGTTGTACCTACAAATGCAGATCCTCTTAAGAAGTACAAGAAGAAGATGGTGAAAGCAAAGAGGTTGATTCTCGATGGAGTTCAAGATCACGTTGTATCTCACATAGATGGCAAAATATTGCCCCGCAGATGTGGGAAGCACTAGCTACGTTGTACGAAGGATCTTTCGAGCAACAGAAGATGTATCTTGAGGAGAAGTTGAGATGCACGAGGATGCAGAAAGGGGAGCGTATAGACCCCTTTTAATAGGCTTCAGGATGTCCGGGACCAGCTACCTTCAGTAGGGTCAGCGCCCCAGCCTGCAGATTTTGTGCGATTAGCTCTAAATAGTGTTTCTGAAGAATGGCAAGGTTTCGTCCAAAGTATCCTAAGCAGAGAAAAATTGCCAGATTGGGATCGTATGTGGGTTGATTTACGGCAAGAGGAGATGAGGCGAGATTTGGTGAAGAGCACCATCAGTGGTAGCAGCAACAGTAGTGGGACGAAGAAAGTAAAGGAAGAGGAAAATGTAAACCTCACATCACGGGGGCAGCAGGAGCAGCATAGGAAGAAGAAGGACGTTTCCAAGATCAATTGCTTCAGATGTGGTGAGCTTGGCCACTACAGCTCTCAATGTCCTCTCATAAAGAAGGACAAGGAGGGGAAGCAGGATCAGCAGGCTGCATCCGCTGAGATCGACAGGCTATCCTCTAGATTGGAGGAAGAGTTTTCCATGATCACCGAGTTACCCCTAGGGGTGAGGTGGGGTGATTTGGTTTTGTAGACCCAGAGAGCTACAAGATGGGTAGGATTCTTGAGGTGGTCCACCTCATGAATTAATACCTTGCTATGGGAGCCCATAGTATGCAGTAGCAGGATGGACCAATGGCAATCGGTGCAATCAGGTGCCAGAGTGACAGATGCAGTAGCTAGTAGTAGTTAGATACTGGACAGCGAAGTGCAAAGTTGGCAAAAGTGTAGTTGGCACAGAGCAGAGTCAGCAGCAGCATAGAGGCTTCAGTGACAACACTATTCTAGTAGCAATCAAGAGTCGGGTGACAGATGCATCATACTGACCACAGTTGGTTCAGTATTTTGTATGCTTTTCTATTGCAGTGGTTGCAATTACAGCAGCAGCATTTGTAGAAGGTTGCAGTGTTGGCAACAGGGCTAGCAGCAGCACGGATGCAAAATTCAGAGTTGTGCAGTAGTTGGTGGGCAATAGAGCCAGACATCAGCAGCATAACAAGAGATGTTACAGAGACAGGGTGTTGCTTCAGTGGGTTACAGCGTTAGAACACATTCCTCGCTAAGAGGGGGTGTTGATTTTTGTAGCATCACATGTGTTCTAGCCACGAAACTTTGTGGGGAGGCTAGAATACATGTATTCTCCACAACCCATAAATCGTTCGGGAAAATTTCACCTAAGAGATGGTTTAATTAAATAATTAATCATTTTTAATGTATTCTTAAGTCTAAACTTAGGAAACGTAATTTATTTAAGGGTATTAATTAGATCGGGTGTGAATCTTCTAGATAAAGACGAAGATCAACTCCCAGTTAATCTTAGCCTTTGATTATGTTTTAATTTTGGTCGTTGGTGCTCCAATGAGAGATTATAAGAAAGAGCTTGATGGGCACTTAGAGAACATACCGAGATATTGAAATCTGGAGATCGAATTCTCAAGAGTAGCAGTAGTGAGTTGCCGAAGAGAGATCGAGTGATCTTCTTGCAGTGAGGAGCAAGGATAGTAGACCGAAGGGGATTTTTCCAGTCTCGGTGAGTGCAAGGCAGAGAAGGGATCTAAAGGTCCAAAGAGACGGCACAGTGGTTCAGAGGAAGTCCACAATTTTGTTGAGGAGAGGTCGAGATCCAGTGCTAGAAGTCAGGGTGTGAGTCTAGAGGGCCAAAGAGTCGAGTTTCCAGTCGGCAAAAGGTTAGAAGGAGGAGGTGACGCAGTCCCTTGAGCTGTGACGCAACGATTGCATGAGCCAACGCAGAGACTGTGCAGAGATAGCGTAGGGCAACTCATCCAGAGCTCGAACCAGTGTCGGATCTCCAATTACAGTGTGAGATATTCTCTTACTACCTCTTTGCTAGTTTATTCTCTATATCGAATAGCCAGTTTGGGCATCCAATGATTTGTACTCAGAAAACAACTCCTTAATAATAAAACCCTTAGTTGCTACACCGGTTTTCCTGTGTTAGGTTTTTCCAAGGACATTTGTCCAAAAATAACGTTGTACATGTGTGTGTTTATTTCTTTCCTGTGCAGTATTTTGTTTCCGCGATATTTTATGTTGTGAAGGCTGCAATAGATTTTATTTCGATGTTTACGATGTAACATTGTAAATAACTTGATTCAGAAATTAACAAGTAGGAGAAATTTAATCAGTTGTTGCAGTGGAGATTCAGCGTCACCGAATTTTCACAGCCCTAGTTTTTGAGTTTCCTAGCCTTAGCTTATCCTTCTAACCCTCATTTGGTCATTTTTTAGTCATTGTGCAATATCCCTAAGGAAAACTAACAACGATAAACAAAGCATGCATAGCAAAACAACACCAAATTTCCACACAAATTAAACACCCAGAAATGCACCAAAAATTGCGCAGAATTGAGCCATTTTATTATGATGAAAAGGGGTAGAGTATAAGCTCAGAATGTATGCACCTAGGCTTGCCCAAGGCAAGAGCTACCAAGGCCCAGGTGATGAAATCAGCTGTTCAGCTACTAGGAAGTTGTCCCCTCAAGTGCTCTGTGTTGGCCGCTTAGAAACTACACTGCTAGTTGTAAGAAACTGTTGGTTTGGCCCTCCTCCGGTGCTCAGAAAATTCTGAAAAATTAACCCCACTCTCCCCACAAATAGCCCACCAAAACCCAGAAAGGGTTTGGCCAAATGTTGACCTCCGAAATTTGCCCCAATTTCCAAACTCCCCTCCAACTGTTGGGCAAATCAACCCTCCAGAAAATAACATTGCTTGTGGGCACCAAAATGGTTCAAAACCCGGCAAAATTCCCTCCCGGGATCCCCCAGAAGTATCAGCTCACACCAGCACCCGAAGTGGCTTCTTCCCAAGCTCCCATGTGTCACACGAAATCCCCTCTCCTCACTGTTGATGGCCCACTGTGCACAGCAAATTCCCTCAAATTCGTGCTCCACTATCACTACAAACCACCAGCAATTTATGGTCCCAAACACCCCCAGAAAGCTCAATGAATTCCCTGCTCCAAAATCAGGTCCTCCAAGTGAAGCGTATTTCCTTTTCTGCGCCTAAACTGCTGGAAAAACTCCATGAAATGTTTTACCAAACTCCCGGACAGCTCCAAACGTAGTGCAAACCACCTCCTCGGGCTGGCACTAGAATCTACCGAAAATAGGGTGAGATTCTCGCATGAAAATCTCTTGTGCTCAACAGCACTTGTCGACTTGGCTCTCAGTGCAATCGTGCTAGGTAAGTGTAAGTGTAAAATGATCAAAAGTGCCCAAAATGTGGAATGCTCCTCCTATTTGATCTTGGGCCTCCAAATCTCCATGTGGGCCCCATACATCAACCTCCTCATCTCTCTTCTCTCCAAGAATGAGTACTAGCCAAAGAGAGCGTGTTTCCTCTTGGGGTGGCCCCCACCATCCACTAGCAATTTGATTTTTCCCCTTTTCCTTATGTTGGAGTCTTCCACTGGCCCAAAATTACAAGTGGGGCCCCACAACACACTTTTCTCAAGTAGTAACCCAAAATTTGACAACAGTGACAAAAATTGATATTTCCCTTAGCAACATTGCTAAGTGGGAATATCACCACAATGATTTAATTTGCATTAGTATTTCATCTCCAAAACTTGGTTTTGCAGCGATTTTAGATCTAACTTGGTGTTTGCAGGTAGTCAAGTTGATTGGGAGCCTCTCTTGTCATCTACAAGGCTACTAGGCCTCTTGGTTTGCTCTATATCACTGTTCTCATCTTGAATTCTGAAGCATTTTATGACAGCAGCATATTCAGGCCTAAACACATTTAAAATAAGCCTAAATTTACTAAATAATTCATGTAAGGCATTAAGAGTTTATCTAAAGTCAAATTAGATGCATGCAAGTGAATTTTTGTGGACTGTTGGGTAATTTCCAGATCTGATATGTTTGCTACAACCATATAAAAACACCTACAGCAGTGGTAAAATAACATAATAGTGGCATAAAGGCAAGCTAGCAGTCATATTTCATCTTTGTTGTGTCATTTGCATTCATTGGGCTTGCATTATTTGGCATATTTTATCATTTCTTGAAGGCTGCCATGATAATTTAAGGTCTGGTATATACTGCATAAAGGTTTGATATAAAAATTACAGTGGTGGAAAAAAGTGTTGAAGGTCATCTAATTTCATTTGGCATCTGTTCCTTGCATCTTGTGGATCTTGGATAATTGTTTTCTAGTGGAATTTCGTGCCTTTATTACTGCTGCAAGCATTCTCTCTTGGCTGCCCCATCTTGCATTTCATTGCATTTCCGCACTTTTTCACAGGCATATCTCTAATTGCAAACACAAGTGCTCTAATTGAATTGATAAGTGTTTAATGAGATTGGCTAATTGCTCTAAGAATACGTTGTGGATCAATGCTCTAGTTTCTCATTGCTATCATTTATTGGACAAGTGAACACAGCGCTCTTCATTGATATTGTGGATTTACAATCTTGTTAAATACACTCTTAAAGCACTTAATCAAGTCTACTCATAATTGTGATAAGAGAAATCTTGAAGTAAATCAAATTGTGTTCAACTCTTCTTGTGTTTCTAATTGGCATATTGGAGTTCCATTGTTATAATCTTGAAGATTTGCTAATTGTGCTTAAAGATCCTTATCTAATTGTTGAAGGAAGCATTGATCTTGTCAGTTTAATTGTCTATTTCATAAGCAATTGTCTTTTGGTAATTTTGGCAAAATTTTCTAGCACCATTATTTTGAGCACTTTCTCTTGTGGTGAAGATTGTCATTATTCGTTGTTTAAGTACTTCATTTCCAAGTTTAAAAATCATCATTTGTCTCTAAGTACGTAAGAACCCTAACAATCTCACCTTAAGATTAATCACCCATATTTTGCACTTGCATCGTAGGCCTAGTTTTGCATTAATTAACTTACTTCCAAGCATAAGCTTGGTTGATAGAGAGATAGGACCACCTTTCTCACACAGCTTGAGAAGCATTGACCCTCTTGAGTAGTTAACGCGGTGACCTTGCAATCGTCAGAGCTACAATCTCCGAAGCGCTGGATGCATCAGGTGGTGAGAACTCAAGGGGAGGGATCGTTAATCAAGCCATAGCTTGCTTCCCCTTGGTTTCTCTCTCACAACCTACTCTAAAGACTAGCTTTAAAACAGTTGAGAGGAAGGATTTACCTAGGTAGGCATATAATTTAAAATAAACCAAGATTTTGCATCTCACTTAGATTTTAGGTTTTGCATTCCATATAGGATAGTGAAGCATCCTAAAGCAACAATTATTCATCTGATTACTTGGAATATAATTTGTATAAAACAAGTATTTGACTCCATTAAGGCACTAGTCTTCCAAGATAATCTAAAATAATCTTTAAACTTGTTAAATTAACCAAGTTGCTAGGCCATTCAAATGTATCTCTTGGACTTGTCGACGGGCCTTTCCATCTTCACATTTCATAGGGGACTAGCCCCCATAGCCTATTGTAGAGAGACAACTAAAATGGAGAGGGCAGGGATCAGAGTGACAACATCCGTCTTGAGCATTGTCGCATCTAGCCTGTACAATTTGGGCAACAACAAGTCCAATTGTCCTTCAAACAAGTCTGAAAGCAGCTTTCTGAGCCAAACAGCTTCTCTACCAACTTCACTAGCTGTTATATATTCTGCTTCAACACTACTTAATGCAACTAAATCATGTTTCCTGCTCATCCATGAGATCATAGATGATCCCAAACTAAAATATCCACCAGTAGTGTTATTTCCATCTGCATCATTGCCACCCCAATCTAAATCTGTATAGCCCAATAATTGTATCTCATTGCCAACATATCTCAAACAGTGATGTATAGTCCCACAAAGATATCTCATAATATGTTTAGTTGCAATCCAATGATCATGCCTTGGCTCCATCTGGAATTAACTAAGAACATTTACTGCAAAACATATACCAAGTCGAGTGTTCACAAGGTACATCAACGAACCAATCAACTGTCGGAGGATGTTGGATCAACAAGGCTTGAATCTGAACTCCTTAACTTCTTCAAATTTGTGATCATTGAAGTTGTCATCGGTTTACTATCCATCATACCAAACTTCTACAAAATCTTGGTCACATATTTCCCAAACATCATTCTTCATTATAGATTGGTATTCTTCTTGCATTGCATTCTTTCGTTCTTGATGTTCAGTTTCCTTCTCATAAGTAGTAGGTTTTGCTTCAATAAGTTTAGTCATGTAAGTTGCTTAACCTTAGTAACTTTTAGGCTTTTTGCTTTCTCTGAATGTTCCCTTTGTTGTTGCATGTCCTTCAACTTCCTATAGAGTTGTCCTTGACACAACTAGCCCTTTTCAAGTTTTTGGAATGATGACTTGCTGAACGGCCTCACTTAGTCCTTCAATTTCTTCATGAATGGTCGTAGGCTCTTGAGTATTATCATGCCCTAAAATTTCTTCAAAGATGGGTTCTTCTTCCTCATCAGAATCAATGGGGACGTCTTTGGACTTCTTGTATGCAATATTCTCATCAAATATGACATATTTGCTTACATCAATACAATGATCTTCCTTAATGTAAACTCTATAATCTTTTGAAGTGCTATATCCAACAAAGATGTTTCTTATTACGATAGGGTCAACTTCTTTTTGTCCTTGGGAATGTGAATGTATATGGGACATCCAAATATTCGAAGATGATCACACTTGGCTTCTTTCTTGTGAATGCTTCTTTCGAGGTCATGTCATTAAGAATTCTACGAGGGCTTCGATTTTGTATATATACAGATGTTACGTGAAAATTCTATCTCTGCAGCAACTAATTTATTTTTCCTACTTATTCCACAATAAGTTATTTATGAAATTACTTCAATAAACATTAAAATAAATATTGTTGCAGATATCACACCATGATACAGAAACAAACATATGCACAAGCATTAACACATTGACACAGATGTTTTGGACAACAGTCCCTGGAAAAAACCCAATGTGGGAAAACCAGTGCAGCAAGGGAGGATTTTATTATTCAGCAATTTTTTTGTACAACAAGGTGCCAAACTGGCTTACCCACAGAGAGAAATAATTCTCCAGCACTTCTTCCAATCCCAGTGTCAACCCAGCTGACCTCTGCGTGGCTCTCAAACCCTCTGCGTCAGCCCTGGGCCTCTCTGCGTCACTCATGCAGGCCCAGCAAGTGACTGTGCAGTCTTTTGCTGCCTCTGCGTCTGCCTGAAAAGCCCTACGTCTGCCTCTCCTGCCTCAGCACTGATCTCCAGTGACTGATCCTGCCTCTCTGCTCTGTACTTGTTGCCTCCTGACTGCTCACCAAACCACTGGTTCAATTTCTCAGCTAACCCCACTCCAAAAATTGAATTGACTGGTCTCCCTCAGTGTGTTCTCCAAGTGACCGTCAAGCCTCCTCTTATACTTTTCTCATTGACAAATCAACGGTCGAGATTAAATCTGTAATCAACGGCTAAGATTAGATATGGCTTGATCCATGACTTTTGGACCATTCTAATGCAGTTTTATATTAATACATATTAATATTTTATTTTCCCTAAGTTTAAACTTAGGGACTCCATTAAAAATATTAATTATTTTAATATCTCCCAAACTGTTTAGAATCTACCCAAACCCTTTCTGGGTATTGGAGATCTCATGTGTCTTAGTCTCTCCACCAATTTTCGTGGCTAGAGCACATCTGATGCTACCCCAAATCAACATGTTACAGATGTTTCTCCCCATGAAAAACTTGGGATGGTCTTGGTCATGTAGCATGGCTCTAACACATCCTTCAACGAATTGGTTCTTTCTTGCAGCCACACCATTTTATTGAGGGTTGTAGGGAACTATTAGCTCCCTCTTAATTCCTGCTTCCTTGCAAAAAGACAAAAGTTTTCTGGAAGTATATTCTCCACCATTATCGGATCTTAGGGTTTTTATCTTCCTTTCCATCAAATTTTTCCACTTCTACGTTGAACTCTTGAAATTTCACAAATACTTCATCCTTAGACTTGGGGAGGTATATCCATGTCTTTCTAGAGTGATCATCAATGAATGTTACATAATATTGATAACCTCCAGAGACTTTTATGCCATGTGTCCATAAACATCGGAATGTATGAGTTCCAAAATTTCCTCGTATCTTGTGTCACTACTTGTAAAAGGTTTCTTCACATTTTTTTCAAGAGCACATCCTTTACATACTCCTCTTTCAATTTGAGGATACCAATAACCATATGATTCAATGATGGCAATATCTTATAATGAAGGTGAACATACCTTCTATGCCATAATTCACAAGGGTTAATATCTAAATGAACTAGAGCTTAAGCAGGGAGTGTTAAAAGTCTATACAACCTCCCCTCACAAATCCTAATAGTCTTAGCATTTTCAATACTAGATCCCCTAGCCCATACAATAGCTTTGCCATCAACAAATGCAACCCTATCACCTTTATCTTCTAAGCAAGAAATAGAGAGAGTTATTTTTCAAACCTGGAACATAGAGTATATTGTTGAGATGAATGTTTCCACCGATTTCCAGCTCCAAGGAGGTAGATCCAATTGACTAAGTAGCTCTTTCTCTCTCCAAGTTCAATTGAATGAGAGGAGATTCATTTTGATAAAGTTTGGAGTTGACCACATTCACCTATCATATGTCTTGAGGCTCCATTGTTGATTACCCAAATAATATCATCCTCGAAAGTACCAGTAAGGTCGAAAAAGAGACTTCACTCCATGGCATCTTTAGATAGCTTGGAGATGAACTTGATGCAACCTTTGAGAGTTTCAAGTAGACACCTAAGAGTCTTGAGACCTTTCTTCATATAGCATGCCATTAAAGAGGGGGAGAGAGAATATATAGTTGCTTCAAGAATGTCTTCCAACAAGAGTGCCAACAAAGAGATGATCTTCAAACTTCCTTCCTTCACCTTAGCTCTGATACCAGGTTGAGAAATCAATATGCTTATAGATTAGGGTTGATTCCTCCCTCTTGATAATTACTTCCGTGCGTTTGTTGCCTTTTATTACTTTATTATGTCTTCTTCGTCAAGCAATTATCAAAACATAAAATGCATGAAGATCACAAGAAGCAAAGAACACAAGATGTAGGCTCCAAGCTAGGGCAAAATGCCATAATTCAAAAAACCCAAACAACTTCTCTTCTTATAGAATCAAATCAAGGTGAGACATCCAAGACCCAAGACCAAGACCTCCACAACGAACCAAGCCATGCCTCCTTTAGAACTCCTCCAACCAGTTACCAAACCAAGTCAACAAGAATCCCAGTTGGTTAAACCTATTCAAGACAGAAATTTCAGACATGCAACTTTGCAGACTTGCCCTAGCACCTTCGCAAAAACAGAATTTTGGCATGTAAATCGCATAGTAACCCCAGCAAATTCGCACGTGTGGACAAAGACAAGCAAAAACTCGAATTTTCTTCCTTCCTTGGGTTCTTCTCTCTCTTCCTTGGCCTCCGCACTTCTTTTTCTCTCTTGTTCAGAAATTGAGACGTGTGTGTGAACAAATGAGGTCGAAGTCTTTTCCTTCTATAGCCATCCAAGAGGTCGAATTAGGCCTCTTCAAGGCCGACTTGATAAGGTAGGGTTGACTTGGACTTGTGGTACAAAATGACTCTTTTTGACTCAAAAATAATATTTTTCTTTTATTACAAATTATCCAAATGAGACTTTGACACATGATAATGGCAGAAGTGTCCTCAGACACATAATTTTATTAATCAGAAAAATATAATTACATAATTGAATTGCAAGAGCTTACACCCGAACAACCAAACACTCTTGCAATGAGCTATTTATAAGCTCCATATTGATACCAGTACAAAGATAATTATGAAGACGGAACCTTCCTTTTCTTCATATTTAAATTTAATTAATAAACACATAAAACTTCATACTTACAATCAACTCTTTTTTTAAGCTACATATAATCAATACTATGTATATCACATTGAATAATTAAATTAATAAAATTATAACACATGTCAAACAAAAGTGCCAAGCGCATACATATGTAACTATATGTATTATTAGGATTATAATAAAATTTAAAATAAGAATATTTCTATATAAAGAGAGGTGAAATTTATGTAAAAATATAAATAATATTATTAAGAACAAGCATAGATCCATCTTAACTCCAGATATACCAAGCGCCGAGAGGGATCAAATCTCTCAAGATGTAAACCTTTCCTCAAGTTTTGCACTCAGAAAGATGTTTGCATCTTGAAAGATTCAATCCCTCTCAGTGCTTGGTATATCCAGAGTTAAGATAGATCTATGCGGTTTTACAACAATGGAATCAAATCATTAGTCACAAATCTACTTATAAACCTTTTATCACACTGAATTTATTAAAAGTTGTTGAAATCTACGTGATCTAATACACCTAAGTTAAATACATTAAACAATAGTAGAGATTTTAACATTCATAATTTGTAATGTCCCTTTTTCCAGATGTTGGGAACGGAAAGCATCTCAATAGCCTAGGATACAAAATTAAAATTGATTGTCGGCTATGAGGGAACTAATTAATTAAAAATGACTAAGAAAAAAGAATATTATAAAGTCACTTAACTAAGAGAAAAGGTGACCCATGGTATTCGGACGACCCATGTTATTGACCATGGTATTCTAAAAAGCCATCACAATAGAAAGAGAAGCAAGAGCTCATTCAAGGATATATGTGGATGATTTGGTTAATTGATTTTGTAGGCTCATTGAGCTTTGTACAAGGGTTTTTAACCCTAGTGTAGATCTTTTTCAGGGGTGAAACTATTTTCCCTAGGGATATTACATTAAAACTAATTTCGGTGGTGAAACACCGACCCTAGCTAGTCAAGAGGAAGAACCACTTTTCTTTAGTGGTGCTTAGCAAGGGTGAGATTTTGGAGTAGTGTCAGAGGACTGAAGCAACGCACATTTGCAAACAAGGGAGTCTAGCCAAAGAAGGTTTTTGAAAAGGACAAGTTATTCCAACTTATCTATTTGTCAGGTTTCCTATTAAATTTGATGTACATTCCTTCTCAATATTAAATAAATAAAGTAGTTGGGTTTTGTAGCTATATTGTCCACAAGCTCTGTGAATTTACTTGTTAAATTTTCACAGCAAAAATTATGGAGTGTATCTTCTAAAGAATATCATCAAAACAATTTAGAAAATTTAATTAAATAAATAAAGGGATGTTACAATCGTATCAAAGTTGGTTTTCCTGCCAGCCTGAAGGGTTTTGTTTGAGTTTTGTTACAGCACTGAAGTAGGGAAGTTGAGTTAGAATCTCATGAGAGAATTTGCATGGCTGCTAAACCGAACTGTGGACGAGTTTACATGCCGAGTTGCAGAAGTCGTGGTTGAGCTATTAATTTTAAGTAGATGTATTCGTTCAAATCCCTTTCGTGTTTTGGCCTAATTCAATCAAAAGGGATCGTGTTGGCTGCCATAATAGTGGATATGTGGCTCGAAGGGCCACATCACCTTGAAGTTTGAATTTGTGCGAGTCGAACCCTAGCTCAAATTTTCCATCAGCCAGTTGAGATCGAAATTTTCGAAGGGTCGTAGCGTGGGAGACGACTGCACTAAGCAAGGAGTTCCTAACAGCCAAGACTTAAACGTCAGGGTAGAGTTGCTACTTTGATTACCTTGTTGGTCCAACCACTGGTCAAGAAGAGAAATGGCCAAAGGAGCACCAAGCAATTGTATGGGTTGGTCTACCGCAACCTTATTAAAAGAAAAGGAGTTGTCGTTGTGATAAAGCGATACTTGTAGAATTTTTGTAGAATTTTTTTACAAATCAGCTAGCTCTGATACCATGAGAACTTTTTCTACAAATCAGTTAGCTCCGATACCATGTAGAAATTTCCCACTTGTAAGTCACCTAGTAATGTAATGTACTAAAGCAAAACACTTGATCTACTTCTACAAACAATTTAGCGGAAGCTTAATTGAACATGAGCAACATCAATAAGAACACATATAACTGATATGGAGAAACGAAACACACATAACACAAGATATATCCAGGGGAAAGCACCAGCATAAAACCCCAACCATGTATTATCAATCAAGTGGAAATCCTCTTCACAATACAAAAAGAATCGGCTCAATAGCTATCCTGCTCTCTCTGTACTCCGATGATCTTCAATCAAAAGATGAAAATCATTGAATACCTAGGCCTCATTATATAGGCTGTAAGTTGGCCTGATCATACCTGTTGTCACCTCAGGTCCAACTACGTAGTCATAGAGAAAATAGATGCCTTTCTTATGATAGGAATACTTACTAGAAATATCCTAGCATCTGATAGTACACTGTCCCACATCTGATCTCAACTGGGTCTCTGATAGAACTGACATGCAACAGTTATCCATGAGTGAATCCTCAATTATCTAAAATAATAGTTGTCACATGCATGCAAGCTATTAACAACTATATTTTATTATTTTAATCAACTTGTTAAAATAATCTAACTGGGACTGAACTGTTAGAATTAAGTCACACTGGATTCTCTCATAATAGAACTCCAACTTATTCCCTCAATCAGTGGACGAAATTAAGGATAAATCCCTCAATCAGTGGGACAATTCATGTGCATGCTCACAAAGACTTCAAATTCGAATTTCCTTAACTAATTAACTCAACTGAATTAATTAATTAATATTTCCAACTGTTGTTAAGACCAAAATTAATTTTACTTCCTATAGATAGACTGGGGACTGCTATAAATAGGAAGGAACCCAGAAATGCTATTTTTAGAACTTTCTATTTTTAGCAGTTTCACCTCCCACCCAATGTGGCCAATGACCTCACTGGCCAAACTGCTATTTTTAGACATTCTATTTTTAGCAGGTCTATTTTTAGCACATTCTAAATTTAACATTTCTTGTTGCACATTTTTCAACAATACTACAACAACTATATTAGATTGAGGTGGTCAATGTATCAGATCAGGTCAAGTGAGTCTCTTATCGCTAAATATATCCCCAATATTTAGATAGAGATGGATCAAGGAAAATGTCATATTGTCACCGTCTAGGTACCATTTGAAGCAATAATCGTTGTGCTTCTAAACAGTCAGCAAATTACATAGTTGCCAAGTTCTAATGCGTAGTTGTTGTGAAATGAAGTCAAAGCTAGCCACCATGAATGAGAATTAAGTTGTTGTTGAAGAGAAAACAAAGTCGAGTGATCCCAGCATCAAAGGCATTATTGCAACAAGAGTGAAATTCAAAGACGATCATGCCAAGGATTAAACCTATAACAATATGGCCAGCGAATGATAGTTGAATTAAGATGGCTACCTGGTCAGAAGATTGAACCCGCGCAAGTCCATTACTATTGCATCACCACCGGTCGAATCTAGTATTTTATTGAAGTTGAGCTTAATTTTAATATTCCTAATGGAAATATACAAGTTAAACAAAGCAAACATTGAAGAAACACATGCAAAATTTACAGCACAGTTAACAACCGGAAATCTCCATGAACTGCGCTGATCTAAGCCATTTTATTAATAAATAAAAGGGTACAACGTGGTGCTAGAAAGAGTACACCTGGGCTTGCTCAAGGCAAGCTAGCTAAGCCCAAATGAACAATAAGAAATCCCTCTCAAATCTGTTGTTGCTCTCTTCTGCCTCTGCGTTGAAACTACCCAGAAAATATGATGTTGGCTGCAAAGAACTATTGCTAGGGCCTCCTCGGAAAATCAAAAAAATTCGAGAAATTAAGCTCAAGCTCTCCACAAATAACCCACAAAAACCCATCAAGGAATTGGCCAAATGTTAACCTTGGAATTTCGGCCCAATTTTCCCCTAGCTCCTCTAACTGCAAGCTGAGTTGGAGTCCCTATTTGACCCCTCAAATCAACCCAGAAAATTTTGCCAAAGTAATCTTGGTCTCTCCTCAATAAACCCAGAAAAACACAAAAAGTGTTTGTCCTATTTTTGACGCTCCAAAATTGACCCCCAAATGCTTGGCCCTTCTCCACAAGCAAAAGATGTAACCTGTGGCAAATGTTGCATTTGTTGCTCTGCCAAAATGTTGGAAAAGCCCCCACAACACTTCCCGGGACTCCACCTCAAGTTTTAGCCCCTAACTCCCTTCACTCCACAACCTCCAAGCGTGCCTCCTCCAAGAGTTGCGCAGTCCTGCACTGTTGCTGCCAATTCTCTCCACAAACTTGCACTCCCTGCTGTTGGTACGAACTAGTAGTCTGGTATAGGTAGGACTCCCTCCTTGGGCTGGCACTCAAAGTCCACCAAAGCAACGGTTGAGATCTCCGCTCGAAGACATTCGTGTGCTAAACAGAACCGCAAACTTGGCTTCAGCACAAGCGTGCTATGTCAAAGGCACAATTTCTGAATAGATGAATGAATGCCCAAAATGAGTGCCTCTTGCTCTATTTATCAAAGAGCCTCCAAGATGCCCATGTGCGCCCAACTTGACTTTCCCCACCAACTTCGCTCCAATGAGAGTGTCTTCCACATGTGGTTCGTAATTCTCCATAGGGTGGCCCCCACGCTCCACTAGAACCGCAATACGCCCCTTCCTTCATAACGTTTGGGCCCCCACTTAATCCCAAAATTCATGTCGGACCTCTAAACCCACATCTCCTAAGTGTAAACATGAAATAAGACAAAATTGGGCAAGATTGATATTTCCCTTAACAATATTGCTAACTGGGAATATCACAGTCCTCCCCGCCAAAACATTGTTTGTCCTCAAACAACTGCCGAACAACGCTCTCTCTAGTTGTTGCTCCCCATTGTGACTACAAAAATGTGCCAGGGTCCCAAATGCGCCACTGATTCATCCCTGACCTCTACACTGTCCTGACATGAAAGAATCCCTCAAAAGTCCCCTGTATACCAACAATGAGTAGGGGAACATGTATCACCCTGAGTGTGGGCTCAAGGGTGGTGCAAGTGCTACCTCTAAAGGAGATCAGACTACCCCTGAGCCTGCAACCACCAACTCACGTCCTAACCATATGCCACAACTGGAAAGCCTCTCTCCCAATGCACTGTGTCCCATCCAACTGTCTCAAATGAACTTCATGGGTCTTGTTGCTCGTGATGAGAGCATCAAGAGATGATATCCAAGTCCCCTATGTTAGTGTGTAATGTTGGACAGTGATAAATGCAAGCTCACAGTCGGCCCTGTAATCAACTCGCTCTCCAAATCCAAGTGTGCCAAACCCAACGGTGTGTCTGATGCCCTCGTCAAGATATCTCTCTAGCGACAACACTCTAACAACCTGTTGTGCATCATCTTGCTCGGCTGCACACAAGTACGTACCCCTACACACCACTGCATAGCACTGAACTCCATGGCACAACTCCATGCACCCCTGGATACCAACACTCACTGCCATGCCCCATGTACCATAAGGAATCCCATATGTGCCCATGCAACCACCACATTGCTAGTACACTTGCCATGAAATGATTTACCCCTCCTCATCTACCCTGATAGACCTGAGCGACCTAACTCCACCCCTACTAAAGGGGATATCTCTACTGTGTCGATCCTCGATGACTCCTATTCCCAATACCCTAATGGGAGGACATCGTCTCCATACCATGCCCAATCCGGTGGCCTACCCATGCCACCTCCTCCCATCAGCGCCTGCTAGAGAATGCTAATCATCTTGCGACCCCATGCGCAAACAACATGCCAATAAAATCCATGGAGCCTGCTCACAAACCACCTGTTCGCTAACGCCGACCAGAATTACCCTAGGGAATGTATGTGCTCAGTCACTGGGCCGACTACCTCATCAATGCCATAGCCATCCCATGTTGAAGTTTCTAAGTCTACCAGTAAGAAACCCTCCATGCACTTTATTGATTTATTCCTACCTACTTGCTCTGTTACTTAACAAGTTATTTGTAATGTAAATACTGAAAATAAACACTAGTGCATGCTCAACATATTACAGATCAAGAACTAAAGGAAACAGAAACAATCACACCAAATGACACTATTATTTTTGGACCAATGTCCCAGGAAAAACCCAATGTGGGAAAACCAATGTAGTTATCTAAGGGTTTTCTTAATAAGCAATTTCAGAGTATGATCTAGGTACCAAATCCGGCTTACCCAACAGAGAATTTCCTTGGTAATAGTACCTCTCAGTCTAAGACAAATGTCCCAGCTTAAACCCCAGATAAACCTTTCGGCGCCTTCTCAGCTCCAATCTACACCAGAAACCCCAGCATCTGCCTTTCTAGACTGTGTCAACCTCTCTCTGCCCAGCGCTGGCCTTGCGTCACCCTGAATGGGCCTGCGTCAGTTTTCTGGCCCTCTGCATCAACAACATTGGCCTCTCTAAAGCACTACACAGCTCCTGGTTGCCTCTGTGTGGCCCTACGTCACTCTCTCTGGCTCCTGCGCTGCTCTCTCGGCACTATCTCTGCCTCTCTCTCTCTCTGTACTCAATGACCCTCAGCTGCAACTCCAATCACTGATTCTATCTCTCTTAGCAAAACGTGCTCTAGAGAATAGAATCACTGATCACTCTGGTGTATACTCTAAGTGACCCTCAAGGCTCCTCTTATACGTTTCTCATTGACATATCAACAACCAAGATTAAGTCCCTAATCAACGGCTAAGATTAGATCTAGCTTGATCCATGTCTTTTGGACCATTCTAACACAGTTTTATATTAATCCACATTAATATTTTAATTTCCCTAAGTTTAGACTTAGGAACTCCATTAAAAATATTAATTATTTTAATATCTTCCTGAACTGTTTAGAATCTTCCCAAACCCTTTCTGGGTATTGGAGATCTCATGTGCCCCAACCTCTCCACCAAATTTCGTGGCTAGAGCACATCCAATGCTACCACAAATCAACACTCCCTCTTAGTGAGGACTGTGCTCTAGTAATACTCCCCACTAAGCATTACTCTGATCATCCAGCATCGGTCCCTGTGTTGATGTTAGCCCTGCTGCCCACCATCCTCTGCACTGCTGCATCCTGTACTGCTACCTATGGCCCTGCCACTGCCACCGCTGCATCCGTACTGCAACTCCCTCTGCATCCGTGCTGGTGCTGGTCCTTTCTCCCAACACTGCATCCGCACTGCAACTCCTTTCATCATGCTGCATCGTGCTGCCCACAGCTACATTGCAACTCAGTTACTGAGAACTAAGTAACTGATCTCCCAACTCTGACCTCTCAGTTGGGCTAGAGACCCTCCTGATGCTGAAGCTCCATTTGCCACTAACAAGTGCTCCCTCTCTGACCTTTGCGCTACTGCAACAACTCCTTGCATCTCGCACCATTGCACACCTTTCTGTGCCATCCTGCACTGGTGCAACACTCTCGTGCCTCTCGCACTGTTATAGCCTACTAGCCTCGCACTGTCTCGGGACTCCTGCACTGTAGCTCTCTCTACTGCTCCATCTACATCCATCTCTACCCACATCAGCAAGTCCTGCTACTCCTCTTCGAGGCTCCCGTAGCAAGGTCTAATCCAAGAGGCTGGGTACCTCAAGAATCCTGCCCTTCATCGCCTATAGTCCACCTAACTACAGCTCGATGTCTCCCCACTTCCACTCAAGTGGTGCGTGTGCACTCATGGCACAATCATCGTTTGTCTCCACTTCCTTCTCTGCCCTTGTTGGCGCTTCCTTAGTCTCGGAAGACTCTCCCTTACTCTTCTTCCTTGGACACTGAATCGCATAATGACCCAACTCCCCACAGTGGAAGCACTTGATCTTGGAGAGATCCTTCTTCTTCAACTTTTCTTGCTTTCCCCCAGAGATGATAGGGCAACATCTTGCTCCTCTTTGACTTTGATCCCCTTACTGCTACGTCCCGCCTTTAACTGTCGTCTAATCTCTTCTTAGCGAAGAGTCGCCCACATCTCATCCCAAGGTGGAAGTGTCCCTCTGCCTAGTATACTCTGGACAAATACCTCCCAGTCTTCTGAGACTGCATTCAGGGCTTTCGTCACCATCAATTCCTAATCCTGTGTGGCTTCTATAGCAGTCAACTGATCACGGATCGCATTCAGTCCTCCGAGGAAGGTGTCAATCGGTTCTCCCTTCTTCATCTGATATGACCTCAGCTGATTCTCTAGTAACATCCTTCTCTGCATATAAGTGTGCTGGTACAATTTCTTTAGGGCCTCCCACATCTCATATGTCGTTTCCTTCTCAGCAATGTGTGGTACTACGTGGTCCTTGACCCCGTCAAGGATGATGCTCTTGGCCCTCGCCATTGCCTCCTCGTACTTGTCGTTCTCAGTTGGATCAACTGGGATAGCTATCGTCTTCAAGGCGAAGTGCTTGACATGATTTCTGTCAAGTACAGATAAGATTTTGGCCTTCCAAACTGCGAAGTTTGATGCTCCGTCCAGTATGTCCTGGTCTCTTACTCCGTGTAGTGCCATGATGCTCTTATACTTCCCTCCTGGAAGTTCTCGATCTGACTCCCTCTGAGTCTCGATTTCCCTCTTGGAAATCCTTCTGTCGATGTCGAGATGCCCCCTACTCTGATCGTTTGTGCAACCGCACCACAGATTTGGATTTCTTGGCTAAAAACCCTCGGTAGCAACTCCCTTCTCTTGGCCTTTCCCTATCAGGTACTGTTCTAACTACAGTACCTCACCAGCGTCACTCTGCAATGTTCCCACAGCCTTCTAAACCCCAACAACCTGAAGGTAAGAGCTCCTAGGCTCTACGCAATCCCGGCACCAACAACCCAGCCTCCTTAGCCAATTGCATCAGCGCTTCTAGCTTTTGCGTGGCTCTGCGTGAGGCTCCCTTTGCCTCCCTTAGCCTCTACGCTGCCTCTTCCTAGCTCACCCTTGATGATGCAAGCACTACGTCACCTTCCCTTGTTGTTGCTCTGCTAGAAACAGCGTCTATCACTCGGGACGGTTGTTTTCTACTGCTATTGCTTCGCTCGGCTGATGTCCTCAGTTCTCTTGTGATCTGCAACCACGCTCTGATACCATGTTGAAGTTTCTAAATCTACCAATTAGAAACACTCCATGCACTTTGTTGATTTATTCCTACTTACTTGTTCCGTTACTTAACAAGTTATTTACAATGTAAATACTGAAAATAAACACTAGTACATGCTCAACATATTACAGATCAACAACTGAAGGAAACAGAAACAATCACACCAAATGACGTCGTTATTTTTGGACCAATGTCCCGGAAAAACCCAATGCGGGAAAATCGGTGCAGCTATCTGAGGGTTTTCTTATTAACAATTTCAGAGTATAATCTGGGTGCCAAATCTGGCTTACCCAACAGAGAATTTCCTTGGCAGTAGTACCTCTCAATCTAAGACAAATGTCCCGGCTGAAACCCCGGATAAACCTTCCGGCAGCTCCTCAACTCCAATCTGCCCTAGACACCCCAGTGTCTACCTTTTTGCACTGCGTCAGCCTCTCTCTGCCTAGCGTTGGCCCTGCGTCACCCTGAATGGGCCTGCATCAGCCTCAGGAGGCCCTGCGTCAGCCTTCTGGCCGTCTACGTCAGCAACGTTGGCCTTTCTAAAGCACTACGCAGCTCTCGACTACCTATGCGTGGCCCTGCGTGAGCCCTAGCTGCTACTACATCACTCCCTTTGGCTTCTGCGCTGCTCTCCCGGCACTATCTCTGCCTCTCTGTCTCTTTGTACTCAATGCGCCTCAACTACAACTACAATCACTGATTCTATCTCTCTTAGCAAACCTCGCTCTAGAGAATAGAATGACTGATCACTCTAGTGTATACTCCAAGTGGCCCTCAAGCCTCCTTATACTTTTCTCATTGACATATCAACAGCCGAGATTAAGTCCCTAATCAACAGCTAAGATCAGATCTGGCTTAATCCATGTCTTTTGGACCATTCTAACACAGTTTTATATTAATCCACATTAATATTTTAATTTCCCTAAGTTTAGACTTAGGGACTCCATTAAAAATATTAATTATTTTAATATCTCCTAAACTATTTAGAATCTACCCAAACCCTTTCTGGGTATTGGAGATCTCATGTGCCCTTACCTCTCCACCAAACTTCATGGCTAGAGCACATCCGATGCTACCACAAATCAACATCTCACATGTCTAATACTGGATAGGGAACTCCACCTGGATCCCAATGCCAACCTAGGCCTCTAGTGCCCTCGATGTCTAAGAGCTCCCAAAGAGCTTTACTCCAAACAATGACCATCTCCATGAGTCCAGTCCACTCCACTGGGTACCAGCTCAGAATCTCCCGCCATCCAACCCCAAGTGAGCAATCGAATGCATGAACTCCCGCACATAGAACAACCCTGACATGCAGATGTTGCACCTTGTGCAACTCCAATCATCTATCCCGCTATCCAGTTTAACACATGAGATCTCACTAGGTAGCTCCGTCTCCCTCTCTCCAATGGGCAAAGGTGACCCAATAGTGTTGCTAGCTTGGTCATCCCCTCTGGTATGTCTAGACAACTTTGCCTCCCTCAACCCAATGCATAAGTTCAATGCTACCACAAATCAACATCTCGCATGTCTGATATTGTATAGGGAACTCCACCTGGATCCCAATGCCAACCTAGGCCTCCAGTGCCCTCGGTGTCTAAGAGCTCCCAATGAGCTTTACTCCAGACAATGACCATCTCCATGAGTCCAGTCCACTCCACTAGGTACCAGCTCAGAATCTCTCGCCATCCAACCCCAAGTAAGCAATCGAATGCATGAACTCCCGCACATAGAATAACCCTGACATGCGGATGTTGCACCTTGTGCAACTCCAATCATCTATCCCGCTATCCAATTTAACACATGAGATCTCACTAGGTAGCTCCGTCTCCCTCTCTCTAATGGGCAAAGGTGACCCAATAGTGCTACTAACTTGGTCATCCCCTTTCGTATGTCTAGACAAATTTGCCTCCCTCAACCCAATGCATAAGGGTGGGCTAATAATGCAGTAGATTCCATCAGTGTGCCTCTGAAGCGAACTATGCTGAAATCCCAATGTGTGGTCTCTGTGTTGGCCCTCATCAATGGCTAGCCCAAAGGATGGTTGCACATACTCCTCCATCGTGGGCTCGACATGAGCCTCCAACTGCTCCTCCATAGACAACCCAACATGCAAGACATACTCATCAATCAGTGGTAGGTGGTTGTCGTTCTAAAGCTTGTCATAGACCGAGATGCCTCATGAATGGATACCTCATCAATGGATGTGTGCACAATTGCCTCCTCCCATCTGTCTATTGGGGCTACCAAAGGAAACTCCAACAGGGGTGACAGGTACATCACACTAGGTGTATCCTCATGCTCCTCCTGCGTGCCATTAGCCTTATGCTCAACTAGCTGGAACGTATCTAGAAGAACTCCCTCCTCCATGGTTATGTTCTCTCTCATCTCGTCACTACCTCCGCCTCCCATCTTCGTCTTTGCAGTATTACTACTAGTGTTTCATTCAACAATCATGCTCTTCTTATTTTCTTCATCTGCGGGTCGACAACCACTGTTTCTTCTTGCTACCCTTGCTGACAACCACTCTTCGAGAAGCCCCACCAGTCTCTCGATGCTCCTAGTAACATTTTCAAATTTCTCCTGCTGAGGCATTTTTGGGCATAAGTTCAAACTAGAGAATAATGTGGGACTAGTGTTTTAGCCTCTGGAATTCTAGTCCACAATAGCACTTTCGCATTTATGTGATTTATACCCACAGTTGGCCAAAATCATGCTCTGATACCACTATAATATTCCTAATGGAAATATACAATGTTAAACAAAGCAAACAAAGAAGAAACACATGCAAAAATTTATAGCACATTTAACAACCAGAAATCTCCATGAATTGCACTGATATGAGACATTTTATTAATAAATAAGAGGGTACAATGTGGTGTTGGAAAGAATGCACCTAGCTTGCTCAAGGCAAGCTAGCTAAAGCCCAAATGAACAATAAGAAATCCCTCTCAAATCTGTTGTTGCTGTCTCCTAGCTCTGCGCTGAAACTACCTAGAAAATATGTTGTTAGCTGCAAAGAACTGCTGCTAGGGCCTCCTCCGATGCTCAAAAAATTCCAAGAAATTAACCTCGGGCTCTCAACCAATAACCCACAAAAACCCACAAAGGAATTGGCCAAATGTTAACCTTGGAATTTCTGCCCAATTTGACCCCTATTGACCCCTCAAATCTATGCAGAAAATTCTACCAAATTAATCTTGGCTTCTCCTTAATAAACCCAGGAAAACCCAAAAAGGGTTTGTCCTAGTTTTGACGCTCCAAAATTGACCCCCAAATGCCTGGACCTCCTCCACGAGCAGAAGATGTAAGTTGTAGCAAATGTTGTGTTTGTTGCTTCGCCAAAATGCTGGAAAATCCCCCACAACACTTCCCCAAACTCCACCTCAAGTTTCAGCCCCTAACTCCCTTCACTCCACAACCTCCAAGCATGCCTCCTCAAAGAGTTGCGCAGTCGCAGTCCTATACTGTTTCTACCAATTCTCTCCACAAACTCGCACTCCCTGTTGCTGGTACAAACTGGTATAGGTAGGACTCCCTCCTTGGGTTGGCACTCAAAGTCCACTGAAGCAAGGGTTGAGATTTCCACTCGGAGACACCCGTGTGCTAGACAACACTACAGACTTGGCTTCATCTCAAGCATGCTATGTCAAAGACACAATTTCTGAATAGATGAATGAATGCCCAAAATGAGTTCCTCTTGCTCTATTTATCAAAGAACCTCCAAGATGCCCATGTGGGCCCAGCTTGACTTTCCCCGCCAACTTCGCTCCAATGAGAGTGCCTTCCACATGTGCGCTGTAATTCTCCATGGGGTGGCCCTCACGCTCCACTAGAGCAGCAATATTTCCCTTCCTTTCTAATGTTTGGGCACCCACTTTATCCCAAAATTCATGTGAGACCTTTGAACCGACATCTCCTAAGTGCAAACATGAAATAAGACAAAAATTGGGCAAGAATAATACTTCCCTTAGCAATATTGCTAAGTGGGAATATCACATTAATCAAGACCAACGTCAAGGTCAAATAACTTTGTGTTCACCAGTCGAGTCATTGTGCCTCCTCGAGGAAGCTAGCAAATTTCATTTGACCAAGTAATTCACTAAATCCATAATTTTGGGGCCGAATTGTTAGTCGTGGAGCTAATTGGTGCAAGGTCAAGTTGTTTGGAAGCTAGACTACTCGTGGACGTTAAAGTTTAAAGAACCACACCATTCTATATTTTGTTGGGGTCAAGCACATGCTTGAGAATTGAGGGATCCACCCTAGACTAAGCAAATGAGTGGCAGGGCCAAATTAATGGGCTAAGTTGGTGTCATTTGCAAATCGCATTAGAACCTAAGCTGCATTAGATCGATCCTTTGTGCACAGGCCGAACATTGCATAAGAAATCCAATCCATCGTTGGGAGGTCAAGCTAACACAAGAAGCTGATTGGAAATTTGATGCCACCTTGTGATAGCAAAAGTCGAGGTGGAAAGGAGGGTCTATAGTAGCCACATTGGGGGTGTAATAATTCACCAGGGTTGAAATGGATATGCCAACAAGTTTTACTGCCATATTAAGTTAGAATTCAAGGCCACATTGTATGTTGAATAATGTCTGGAGCACCGAACTAAGTCGTTGCCCAATAAGATAATTGCTTAGATAGATCAAGGCCACAATCTCTGTAATGTTGGAGCGTTCCCACATCTTGAGGACGAGAAGGCAATGCATTGGATTTGCTCCCATTAGCCAGGTCTCATGAATAAATTGCTACATGTATATTCAATTATAGCTTCATAAATTAACTTGGCTTATTTTTGTCTCATATGTTTGTTGATATGAGAATTTCCCTTCCTCATGCAAGTGTGCTATGTTGTGATCATTTTACTTCTTTGCATACGAGGATTTGATAAAGTGTATGTTAAATGTTTGCAGACTCCTAAACAATTAGAAGGAATGTGTGCTTTCCACGTTTTTTGCTAAGTGTCCCTAGGAGTTGTCAATTAAAAAAGGAAGGAATATTTGTAGTGGATAATTGAATGTTATCAAGCAACTGGCACTCTTCCTGCATCAGTACAACAATATGTAGGTTGGTTTCTTGACAAAAATGTTGTCATGGAGAAAGGAATAAAGCAGATCAGCAAACCTGACTCAAAGGGAGTCCAAGTTGCTCTTCATCAGAGTTGAGGGATCTACAGGAAAAAATAAAAAAAATAAATAAATAAATAAAATAAAAATAAAAATAAATAAATAAATAAAAAATAAAAAAAAAAAAAAAAAGAATAAGATGTGGGAAATTGGTTGTTCATACTAGGGTCAAATCTAAAGTATATGAAGACAAGGCATGTCCTCTCTAAATTAGAGTTGGTAGGTGCATGTTGGTCCAAGACTCCAAAGTAGCCCAATCTAATTGCAGGATATTAAATTGGGCATTGAAGCCATCAATGCTTACCTTGACCGAGCACATGTTTATGGAACACCTTTGTAAGGAGGTAAGACTTGCAATTCCTTCCTGCCTCAGTGAGATCATAAGGATAACTACTCCTGTTCCCCCCTACAACGACGAATTCTAAGAAGGGTGTTAAACCGATTATGCAAAACTTCCAAGGATTGCATGACATTGAGGACCTTACCTTTGGTAAGAAACTCAAGATCTTAGATATGGTGGCCAGAACTAGATTGTGTGCCATTATGCTCAATATAGAATGTAGTGGTTTGATTTCTCAAACATTCAAATGCTTCTTTACCAACATCCGACATTATCATTTGTGCATTGTAAAAGTAGGCATACAACATATTTTGTCTTTAATTTAGGTGAAGATGATGCCATTTGCAAGCATATGCAATCAAAGGTGTTGGCTATTTGGAGGAAAGAGTGGGTTGTTTCACCTGTCGCTCATGAATTCTCAGAAAGATTGGTTGAACATAACATAAGGAGGTTCAAAAAGCAATAGGGATATAGATTACAGGGTGTTACAACAAGGGTTAGAACCAAGTAAGAAGGAAGCAAAATTGTTCATCAATGAAAGTTGGTCGCTTTAGTGGAGTTATTAAAGAAGGATCTATAGCAACCAAACAAAGTTGAAGACAATGAAGCAGTTTTGGTTATGGAGCATGGAACAATGCCTCACCTCAAGAAGAGTACATGTTAGCTAATGAGACACTGGTAGAAGAAGAAAGAGTTGGTGAAGTACACTCCTCATCATCTAAAGATGCCATAGCACAGGAGGATGACAATAGCAATGACACTCAAGATCTGACAGGTAAGTTGAACATGTACGAGGAGTCTGTAGATCTATAGGGGCTTGAGAAGAGATATAGTTTGCAGCAGAAGGATTATGAATCACCTCTTCTAAAGAACTCATAAAAGGCTCAAATAGGAGTATTGGGTGAGATGGTTGAACATTTACGTTATGGACTAGCCATCAATGAAGTGGAAGCAGGCATGAAGACATCTATTGTTGCTACAAGGCTTTTGAATAATAGTCACCAGGGACATACTTGAGAAGAGATTAAAGAGGACCTTTCAGCAATAAAGGAGAAAACTAGGGCACTAAAGGACACAATACTATAGCAAGACAGTGCGCTTAAACACTTGGGAGTCGACTATGCTAAAACAAATAGCAATCTTCCCAGTATAGAAAAACAGTTAGAGTTGCTAATGGGGCAGCAACAAAACTCCAATTTTAAGTTGTGGAGTAATATTCTTCAACAACACATAGATAGGGCTTGCAATGCTAAACACCCATTTCTTATTCCACATAGAGAGAAGGTGACGACACATAAGTATGGAAAGAATGGATGGTGCGAGGAAGCGGGAATCCAATCTTGCAAGTTGTTGGAGCAAGATGGCAAATATATTGGGATACAAAATCAAGAATCAGAACTATGGCATAGTGACATCTCAGTTATAATCAAAGTAGCACAACATCAGCATAGTGGTCTATTTCAAGGATTGATGATTATTGGTGGGAGAGACACTCTCTAGGAAGTCATGGACTCCGGAGGTGTTATGGTGGAAGTTGGCATCTATTATGGTAGAGGTCCCCAACAGCGAGACTAGAGGGACATTCTGTGTTGGTACCCTATCAAATGGGAAATTTATGGGAGAATACTTCTAGCCAGGGGTACAACATAGTTGGAGTGTTCAAGCATTAGGGATGATAGATTCCCTATTTGGCTGTGGGAACCAGGTGACAATTATTCCCTCATGTGGCAAGGCTTGACCAAGCAGGGGAGCACAATTGGAAGGGAGAAGGTAGTATAGCAGAAACTCTTTCCGAGAGGCCAGGAGAATACATTTTTATTCTATGATTTGCTTCAAGGCATGGCAGCATCTGCCAGTAGTACCAAATTCAACAATGTTGGGATATGGCAGTTATGTGCTGAAGCATTCTATAAACTTCTTTGGGGTCCTGGTATACGTGTGTGGATTGCTTGAGGACAAGCAATTTCGGGTAGGGAGGACTGTAACATCTCTTTTTCCAGGCATTGGGAATGGAGAGCATCTTAGTAGCCTAGGCTAGAAATTAAAATTAATTGTGGGCTATAAGGGAATCAATTAATTAAAAGTGACTAACAAAAGAGAATATTATAAAGTCACTTTATTAAGAGAAAAGGTGACCCATGGTATTGACCATGGCATTCCGACAAGCCATCATAATAAAAAGATAAGTAGTAGCTCATCCAGGGATATGTGTGGATGAATTGGTTAATTGATTTTGTAGGCTCATTGAGCTTTGTATGGGGTTGGTAACCCTAGTGTACTTCTTTCGGGGTAAAACTATCCTCCCTAGGGATATTATACTAAAACTAGTTTCAGTGGTGAAACACCCACCCTAATTAGTCAAGAGGGAGAACCACTTCAGGTTCTTCAATGGTGCTTAGCAAGGAAGGGCAAGATTTTAGAGCATTTGTTAGAGGACTAAAGCAGCACATATTTGCAGACAAGGGAGTCCAGCCAAAGGTTTTTGAAGAGGACTGAGTTATTCCAACTTATCTATTTGTCAGGTTTCCTAATAAATTATATGTAACTTCCTTCTCAATATCAAATAAATAAAGTATATGGGTTTTTGCAGTTATATTATCCACATGAATTTATTTGTTAAATTTCCTCAACAAAAATTATGGAGTATATCTTCTGAAGAATATCATTAAAAAATTCTAGAAATTTTAATTAAAGAAATAAAGGGATATTAATAATTGCATAAAATAGTTATAATACTAAATAACAAGACCACAAATACATAATATCAATCTTGAAGAATCTACAACAATGATTGCCTATGGAATATTTTAGCACCCAACATGGGCTCTTCATCTAGCAAAGCCACCCCTGATCTCAAAGCCAGAGTGTATTAAGAACATTTCTCAAACCCAAAACCCTATAGGGGGAAGCATAAGTGTGCCCTAGGCAATCACTTAGCAAACATGCAATTATAAATGGCAAAACCAGTTACATTTTACACAAGCCTAACACCCAGTATTTAATTCCATGCAATAAGTTATTGAACGAACATACAGCTAAATTCCTAACAAAAATATTTAGCGGAAGCAAATTACGATTTGAATCACATCAATCACAAACCAATTCAATGTTGCACGAAACGTGGACGTTTTTTGGAAGCGGGGACGCGGAAGCGTCTTTTTCCAAAAATCTAGGAAGCAAAGCGTCTACGGAAGTGTCTGCATATATGATATATCTTATATATATATATATATATATTATATTTTTTTTGCATTTATAATCAAAACAAACATCCCAAATACCAAATTAGTTGTAGAAGACATGAAAACATGCATATTTTTGCATAAATCAAGATCGATATGGCATCCATGATTCCATTGTAGTTACTAGTATGTGCATCAATGATTAATTATTCGAGCATCAACCATTTATATTCTAGCAATTACAAACATACATCAAATTTTTAAGCATATTATAAAACATAAAACATTTAAGCATATTATAAAACATAAAACGTAGAGCATATTATGATTTATCAAGCAAGTGAGCAACTGTCAACATTTGTCATGTCCAAAATTCAAATAATAATGTTTACAAAATAGGTCACTTAGTCACCGCCAAGCCAAAAAGGTTCAAATTCACAAGCCTACAAGTCTAACAATTAATCTATGACAAAAGTAGTAAATTGTGAATATATCTACTAATCTCTCCTCCTTCCACCACGAAGAGAACGTGGCGGCGGGCCTCCACGTGGTGGCAATGAAAAAGATGGTGCCTGTGGAAGTTGTGGCACTGAAACTGATGAAGACGAACCCCCTGCTGTTGGTGTTGAACCATGGAACCTAGGAACCAAGGGACCAGATGGGGGTGGCATCTCAACACGATCATCATCATCCTGGAATCACTCAAAAAATTCATACAAAAAAAACATGGAGGAAGCTCGCGATCCATACGCTTCGTACTCTAAAGCTTGACGCTTCGTACGGCCAAAGCATCGTCTGAAGCGCGTTTCGGTCTTCGGCCGTTCGAAGCACATTTCGGTCTTCGGTCGTCCGAAGCACGTTTCGGAAAAACCGAAACGTGTTTCGGTCACACCCTTCCGAAATTTCCAGGAAGCATGTTTATCAACCCGAAACGGTGCTTCCCCCATGCATTCATACAGATCGCAGATTAGGGTTTTGATCCCGGGGGGGCGTTTCCTGCAACACTGAACCAATTTATGCCCAACAAATCAGTCCATTATTAATAAAGCTCTGAAGTTACTTGGGCTCTTGTCCTGGGATAACGACCTAACTGAAAAAATATAGATTACAATACTCTAGATTTGATCCAATGTATCTGCTCTCTCTTGCAAATCTAGATCTCTAGGCTCTCTACACTCTCACAGACCTAGCACATGCTCACTAAGATACTGGTCTCAATCTTGTGTTGTCGTTGTGTCTTTGCCTCGACCCTTACACTCAATCTATAACATTTCGAAGCTAAGATCGACAGCCAAAATTAGCTCGTCAATTTAACAAAAGGTAAGTTACTTTAGTTAACTTTTTTATCTTTAGCTTTCTTTACTTTAACTCAATTACCAGCCATAAATTTAGCTTGTTTTACATGCATATCCCATGCATCACATTTGCATGCATGCAACGCAATTGCACACTGTAATGTCCCTTCTCAATAAATTTTGCGAAGGGAAAGATTACAATTTTGCAATTTTGGAGCTAGCATAAATTTTGGACACCAACCTATGAAAACTGGGTCAAATAATTGAGTTGGTGGTATGTGGGGGCCACCCCTCATGAAATACACACCCCTTGCAAGGAAAATCGATTTTGCTAAGGGAGGTCGAAATATTTGGTGGAGGGACCCACAAGGAAAATGTAAGCATCAAACATAAATAGGAGGATGAGTACAGCTATTGGGACCTTTTGATAATTTGACAAGCTACACCATGGTTGCTCAAGTTGTTTAGCTGAGTCACAAAGTGTTGTTCAGCACCAAAGATTTCCAAGGGGAAATCTCACCCTTTCTTCGGTGGACCACGAGTGCCACCCTAGGGAGGTATTACCATAATTTCATGGAGGCTTGGGGCGCAGATCGCAGGTGGTACGAGTTACCTTTGCCTCAGACTGGACGCAGGGAAAAGGGAGCCACGCAATTTTGTGAGAGAGCATTCAAATGACAAGAACACTGAGCCTTTGCAGATCTTTCCCTTGGTCAATTGGTAGTGGATTTCCAGAGGATTTACAGGCCGAGAGAGTGTGCTTTGCTCAAATCAAAAATTCCCTTACAGAGGCCTACACAGTAGTTGTCCTGGGTTGTGCAGTTCATGGTGGAGAAAATTGTTGGGAAATCCTGGGGAAGGATTTTGGGGTAGAATTGAGTTGGGGGTGCAAGAAGGTTGCTTAGGGGAGATTTCTCAATATTTTGGAGGGGTTGCAGAGACAGAATTCCTACAGGTCGTAATTTGGGGGTCATTTTGGAGCGTCAAAACTAGATCAAACCCTTTCTAGGCTTTTCTGTGTTTTTGGTGGAAAGCCCAAGATTAATTTGGTAGAATTTTTTGGGCGTTTTTGGGGGTTCAAACAAGGGTTCCTTTCAGCCAGCAGTGCAAAAGTTCCAGGGCCAGCGCAGTACCTTTTGGAGTTGTTCCCTTTGTATCCGGGCAGCATTTTCTCACATGGGATTGTCTAGCTTGCCTTGGCAAGCCCGGGTGCACACATTTCATGCATTGTACTCCTCTATATATATAATAAAATGGCTGAATTTTGGCACAGTTCCAATGCAATTATGGGTGTTTAATGGCTGTCTGAAATTTTTCTGTTTGCTTGTGTATTTTTGCTTAATATCACTGTCAAATTTCCTATTAGAAATATTACACACACTCCCGCATGTAACATGCAAGCTCCTAAAGAGGCAAAACAAGGTCCTTCTAGTCAAGACACATGGCTAAAAGACCTTCTGCAGGTGCAAAAGGAGATGCCCAAGCTACAAAAATCAATAAAACCTTTGCTAGACACTACTCGATCTTTAGGAAGTAAACCAAACTTCAGAAAGAGACCACGGACTAAACCCTCATAAGGTAGGAAGAAAAAGACTTTAGATTGTGTGATCATTCATATGTGTTTGTGCAGCTTAAAAACTAATATGAATAGAAAATATCTTGTCAAATGTGCCTGAATCACACCAAAGACATTCCTTCATAAGTTCATATTAAAAGTCTACTTAAGATCAAAGAATAGATGAATAACAATTTAGATAAGATTTAGATCAATTTAGAAAATGTCCAGACAAGATTTCCTAAAGGTTTGAATTCAGATATTATGACAACAAAGAGATTAACATATTAACATTAATAATAAGCTTCTAATTGCATTTAACAAAATTTAAGATAAATTGTATAAACTTGACACAAAACCACAAAACCTTTATTAGTTTATGTATGGAACACACTAAATTCAGCCAACTTGAACATAGAAAAACGGAAAAAGATATGCAAACAGTGATACCATCTAACATCTTAAAATAGGAAAACAAAAATTAAATGTTTTTGCTACAATTTCCTATAAAGAGATTGACATATAATATAAAGAACTATGTAATAGGTGGCAAGGAATGGGCTTATATTTCTCACTCTCTATCTGAAAGATAAGGTCCACCATCAAAGTAGTCTCCCAAAAATAAAATTTCATCAGGTTCAAAGGACAGCACAGATGTACGGAATGAGCGTCGCATGAAAATATCTGTGAAGAACTCTATAACACTTAGAGCAAAAGATCCCGGAGAAAGTCCATGTGATGTACGGTCTGTAAACTGCCAAAGCCACCAATCATGAGACTTCAATATCAGGATGAACCATAAGAAAGAAAAACAAGGCAACTATAAGTGATATGTCGTACATCAGAATCCACATATCCATCAATCTCTACAAGACTATGAAAATGAAAACATGAAAGGAAAAAGTATATTTTAACTGACATATAGCTTAATTATAAATATTCATCTGAGTTAGTAGCCGGAGAACCCACAGTAATACCCATATTCCGTCAACGTTTCAAATCCCAACAGGGATCCATCATCAGGACTATTTTCGAATGTTGATAGTAGAAGAGCTAAATTGCGAGATTTAAATAGTTATGAGGTGAGCTATTATGATCTAAGGAAAAATGAAGGTCGGCTGCTTAATAATTAATATTATCCAAATATTTAAGTTTTTATTAAATTAGGTTTTTTAA
>APFE031192693.1:5109-48533 GCA_000404065.3 Pinus taeda | reverse complement strand
AAAATATTACTAAGAAATTTCACCATTACAATGTATTATTACTGTTAACTTATCATCAAAAACTAAAATTATATGAATTAGAATTAAAAAACCTAATTTAATAAAAACTTAAATATTTGGATAATATTAATTATTAAGCAGCCGACCTTCATTTTTCCTTAAATCATAATAGCTCACCTCATAACTATTTAAATCTCACAATTTAGCTCTTCTACTATCAACATTCGAAAATAGTCTTGATGATGGATCCCTGTTGGGATTTGAAACGTTGACGGAATATGGGTATTACCGTGGGTTCTCTGGTTACTAACTCAGAAAATATAGACCACAGATGTCTAAATTCCAGTATAAGTATTCATGTCCACTAGTGGCCAAACATAGCCAATGTAACTATAAAAATACATTGGGAGTGACTTGAGCATCTCTGATAAAGAGTAGTAAAGCAAGTTGTACAAGAAATACAATACAGCACATGTAAAGTCAAATGGGTAAAAGCAGGGGGAGGGGGGGTGTAACTAAATTGAGGGTGCCACGATAGAAACTCTACAACGGTAGCAGCTAACAAAGATGAGCCAAGAATAATGTCACCCAACAAGTACCTATCATCAAAGGCCATAAACTTGAGATATGAGGTCTACACTGGCCTGCCAAACTCAGTGGTAACCTACTCACAAGGCTTATCCTAACATGAACCATCTACAACCCAAAGGTAGGAAGTGATGAGAAAATAGCTATCAACTGTTCCAGGACATATTGCTAGGATTTTATGCTGAATACATACCACCTCGTGCAGGAAGAGGACAAGACATCTTTGATTCTCTCACTGAATGAAAGTCCTCAAAGAACCATGTAAATAATTTAGAAACAATGGTGCCAGCTGTTACAATCCAAACCTTTACTTCCTGTGATAATGTCCTAAAGCACAACCAAGACCTTGGAAGAACTAAGAGGGACTACCCAATGTCATCGTAGAAGAACCCTCTCTCACTGTAGGCTAGCTCTCCTCCAACACAAGTAGGTATCCTTAGACTAGGATTGCTACAGTTATGCAAATGGAAGCTCGAGGTGAAATAAAGAAGTTACTTTAGCAAAACAAAAAATATAACATGGACTTTTATGAAGTGATGGGTGGACCAACACTAGTGTTAATCCATTGGACGAGTGAAGTCATGGACAAACTAGGAAGGGCACCAACTACGAACTTCTTTCAAATGAAATTAGGAGTGAATACTGCTAGAATTAACAATCCACAAATAGCTGCCAACAGGACTCTTAGGGTTGGCCACAGGACTGTTACGGCAAGACAGAGGGACAGCAAGAGGACCAATTGTCGATCAAGGACTAGGAGAAGGTTGCAGGACATAAAAGAAGTGTGTTGAAGGACTGGCATAGGGCTAAGAATAAAGGTCGAGGGCCTAAGAGAGCAGACCAAGGCTACAAGAAGGTTGACCATGGGCTACAAGAAATTGCCAGGTAAGTTGTTTACTGTTTGGATGAATTAAGGTAAGCAAAGGACTACCAACAGTGTTGTTATTTGTGCAAGAAAGGCTTAGAGGACAAAGCGCTAGCCCTATGCATTGGGTCAAAGGGATTTGACATTGTATTTGGCATAGTAGATGGATGTAAAGGGCCATTATCCCTAGTAAGGGATCCCTGAGGATTTTCTTCTTAATGGACAAATAAGAAAACAAGTTTGGGCATAAATATTGTGTACTATACCTTGATCTAATTGTTGGTGTGATTTCCATTGTGCAAAAGTTTGAAGTTAGGCATTTCAGTGTGTTTATGTTTTCTAGCTAAAGAATAGAACAGACCTGGGGTGCATGGAATTCTAACATGGTATCAGAGCTACTTTGAAAGCAGTTGGGTCAGAATTGTGCACGAGTGGCAGTTCTAAGAGGGAGCTAAGTTGTTTTTGCTATTAAAAGATTGATAGCTAGTCTCTTGGATTTCTGGGTAAGAATCCAATAGACAAGATGATTTCTAGCTTGAGGTTTGAGGACTGGTTGGAAGGGATATCCAACTACAATTCGTGGAAGAAAAGAATCAAGTTATTGTTATTAGTGAATGATTTGTGGGACTATGCCAACACCCAAATCAAGGCACCAACTAACGCAATAGCTTTAGCTTTGTATAACCTAGTTGATGCAAAAGCCAAGTTGATCATTCTTGATGGAGTCAAAGAACACTTGATACCTCATCTTACCGAAAAAGACTCTGCATGGCACACGTGGGAAGCTCTAAAAGCGTTGTTTCAAAACAAGAACGAGAACTGGAAGATGGTATTGAGAGAGAAGCTCGGGGACATCAATATGGCAAGTTCAGAGAACATGACTTCGTATCTTACAAGGATTTCGCAAGTTCATGATGAGCTTGTAGATATAGGGAACAATGTAGAAGAATCAAAGTTGGTGAGGACTACACTGAAGCGCTTCTCGGATCAGTGGAAGCCTTTCATCAAAGTAGTATCATGAGAGAATCTTCCATATTGGAATAGGTATGGGATGATTTCATCTAAGAAGAACTTCAAGATGAGGATCTTCAGCAGAAGATTGATGCAAAGAATGTTTTTGTCACTAGTAAGTTGAAGAAGAGCAAAGAGACGTTCATCATCAAGAAGAAGGATTTAAGCAAAGAAGTGCTTTGCATGTGAAAAGACATTATGAGAGCATCCGCATAAGAAGAAAGGAGGGAAAGAGAAGAAGGTGGAGATGGTGATGGTTGCTCCAGCTACAGTCGACGAGGATGACTTCGCTAAGAGATTCAACGAGGAGTTTTCTCTTATCTATCATTTCTCCAAGATCACCATTTGTGAGGGAGCTTGGTTCTTAGATAGCGAGGCAACGAAGCATATGACAGGAACACATGAAGTATTTAAGAGCCTACCGAATGGGACTCTAAGTTACATGTGAAAATTAGTGATAAGAGTCAGCATGCAATCAAAGGCACCGGAACTGTACCATTCAGGATGGATTCAGGTGGATTGTTGTGAGTCTAAGATGTACTTTGGGTATTGGAGCTCAGATGCAATTTGTTTTCAGTCTCAACAATTGAGGCAAAGGGGTTTGATGTTATATTCTAGAATGAAAAAGTGATATTGAAGCCCAATGGAACTAACTCTAGGGCAAGAGTGGTTCTTGGAGTCAGAGAGAATGGTGTGTATAAGCTAAAGGGCAAGCCTATTGACCAAGGAAAGAAGAAGGTTTCTGAGACTCAAAGGGATCAAGTTCCAGAGGGATTTCACCAAAGGGAGTGTCAGCAACCCCAAAAGAGTGCATCGTCAAAGAGAAGAAGGGGACTTCCATAACTAACAAGAAGGATCCATGGAATGGCTTAAAGGCCTATTAGGAAAAGAAGCAGCGGGAGGCTTCTAGTAGCAAGAAGGGTTATGTTCTTACAGCAAGTTTTGCTTTTGTGATGAAAGATGAAGCTTATGATGAATGTTGGAAAGCAGTCGTGGAAGAGGATCATGTTCCAATGTGGGAAACAAAGACACTTACAACGAGTGGAAGTACCTCCCTTATTAAGGAGTGTTGAAATTGGGTAGCATTGAGAGGTACTCTCACATGCTAGGCGTGTGAGAGAGAAAGATCCACAAAGATGAGTGTGTGGGCTTTGCACCCAAGTTCAAGGTTTTGGACCCACAGTGAGTGGGCTTTGAACCCAAGGAAGAGCATTTAATATTCTAATTTAATGTTAAGATTGTGTTGGAGCCTGGAGGTTAATTGAAGGACATAGGAGCTTCCTAAGAGACCTAATGAAAAGTATAAATAAGAAACCAATGGAGAGGTTTAGAGGAAAAGAAGTATAAAGAATCTTTCTCCTTGTGTATGGAAGAGGCTATATGTGACTTAGCCCAGGCAACAAAAGGAGTCGCAGAAGATCGAAAGAAGGTTTAGCAAAGGACAACTTTGTTTTAACATTTGAGGAAGGATGGAACGAGTTCTGTTAGGTTCTGTTTGAAGCAATCACTAGATGTAATAGCTAGGTCATAGACCTGTGTGTGATACAAAATAAGAAAGGAGCAGTCTGAGGTTAGAAAAGGCAGGACGCAACCAAAGAGGAGGGTCACAAGTCCTATCGATTGTTGTGCAAGAGGGTTGAGGCCTAGATAAGGCAAGTCGAGGTTGAGACAGCTAAAAGAAGGTTGGTCATAGAACTATTAGGGCAAGCTGCAGGGGCAACAAGAGGACCAAGTCCTGATCAAGGCCTAGGAAAAGGCTACAGGGCCAAAAAAGAAGGTCGAGTGCATTGAAGGACTGACAGAGGACTAAGAATGGAGACCAAGGGCCTAAGAGAGCAAGACAAGGCTACAGGAAGGTTGATCGTTGGCTACAAGGAATTTTCAGGTGAGCTATTTATTGTTTGGAGGAATTAAGGTAGGCAAAGGACTACCACAATGTTGTTATTTGGGCAGGGAAGGCTTAAGGGACAAAGCCTCAACCCTAGGTGTTTGATCAAAAGGATTTAACATTGTATTTAGCATAGTACAAGGATGTAAAGGACCACTATCCCTAGTACGAGAGCCCTGAGGATTTTCTTGTTAATGAACAAATAAGAAAACAAGTTTGGGCATAAATATTTTGTATTGTGCCTTGATCTAATTGATGGTGTAATTTCCTCTATGCAAAATTTTGAAATTAGGCATTTTTAGTGCGTTTATATTTTCTATCTTAAGCATAGACCAAACCTGGAGAGCATGGAATTCTAACAAAGGAAAGGGGTAATTCATGCCTCCATTATTCCTCCCTCCTTACATCTATACACTCAGCATGTTAGACCTCCCTTACCTAGTTACTTGGCCATGGCACCCTACCCCGAAATCATTCCCACTCCTTTGCCACCATTTTCATACACACAAATGGATTGATGGGCTAACCTAGGACATATCACTTCCCCTTGGGGGTTGAAAATACCTAATAAGATTTTATCCATCTAACCATCCCTAACATAAGGATGTAATGTGTTCACAGGACATGATTTAGTTAGACATTTGAAGGTCACCTTTGTGTGAAGTATTACTATGCCCTCAACATTAGGTATGGTCCACTATGATGCATCTATAGTTATTGTACCTAATGATTGTTGATTTTCACTTGATCTTGAGAGGGTTTTGTCAAATGGTTTCGTCACAGCAACAAAGACCTCTTGAGGCGATTTCCCTCCTTTCTCAGTAACATTGCAGAGGTCATTTTACCCATTCCAAATAGAGGATGTGATCTTGTTGATGTACCCAATGTTGCAAGAACCGTCCCCTGCCACCACACACTAGACATCTATACCTAGACATCTCATGGGGCCTGCACACTTCCTTGCCAAGCAATCCTGCCCCTTGGGCTAACCTGTACTCCGATGGGATTGTGAAAGAAGTGAGAACTCGATCACCTAGTCAAACATTCTATCAATGTAACCACAACCCTGCACCTCTAGTAGACCTATTATAAGGTCCACAGGTACACTCTCTAATTCCATATCTAGATTAGGCAAGTTATGTCATAAACCTACCGAACAATCATGTCTCGATTTGTCCTACTGGCAAGTCATACACTCCATCTCATCATCAAGCATAACACCCTCGAGGCCCTTCCCCATAGAACCTCTCTTTGACCTGATTCTAAATATGGCAATCCTTGGGATGAACTGCCACTAGTGAAGCATGGACCACTCTCCTAATTTTGTCCTTGAGTGTGGGCTCAGTGACTAAGCAGATGATGTTGTCTTCTACTGTATACATGTCATCCAATAGGTGTCCATCCATCAACTCAAAGGAAAACATGTTCTCTAAATGCTCCATCCCCAAACCCAAGCTTTGCATGTTGTTGATCTCCAGGATAAAATACCTAAACAATGTCATCCATGCTTTCCATAAACCCAAACATGTGTCCCACCACTATATTAAAAGATCTATCTGATCCTATTGCCTGTGATATCTCACCCCGACTAATTTTGAGAAATTGTTGTTGCATCAAATGAATCTTGGACACCCCATTAAGCTTTTTCACATGATGGCATGATCCATCTGGATCCCACTGCTCATTTGGGTTTCTATCATCCCAAATATTTGAGGGGCCCTGTTGTGTTATACCTCTAGTTAGAAGTATCTTTCTAAACATCACTAGCTCAGTGGGATACCAACTCATAATCTCTCTCCATTCCATCTAAAATGGACTTCTGAAATAGGAAGCATCAAAAAGAATGATATTACTTTTAGAATCCATAACCTCCCATGGAATGTGTCTTCCATCATCTTTAGTTATCAACAACTCCTAAAAAAGACCTTGTGCATAAATGCCAACACAAGGAATATTCCCACCATGTTGATGTTATGCCACTCTAATTTCAACTAGAATGCTCATATATTGAAGCTCTATCTCATTATCCTAGTCAACCTGTAAAAGCAATCAGAAAGAGTTGGTTCCCTCTTCCTCATACCAACTCAACTCCCCGTTATGCAAATGTGGATTCATAGTACTACAAGCTTTGTCTATGTACTCCTAAATAGGGTTGCTTTGTAGCTCCGAAGTCAGCTTCTTTTGTTACCTCATTAGAAACCCTAATTGTTTCCCAACACAAGTAAGATTCGCATTCGTCCTAGCACACCTAACTCCAAGGAACTTAAGCTCATTGTCTTGCTATAATATGGTGTCCTTAAGCATCTTGTCTCTCTCCTTCATTTCTAGAAGGCCTTCTATAAGATGTTTAATCCCTTCTTGGGTATATATATTGTTGGCGACTATCATTGGAAGGCCCTGTAGAAGAGATTGGTGGAGTGATACAGTTGTCCTCCTCATGGTTTGTGGCTACCATATAAGATTGATTTTCCACACAAGGCTCATCCATCTCCTCTGGTTTGAACCCTACCAACTCCCCATCAAACAAGGGTTTAGCTTCCATTCACATCGTTTCAAAACATTCTGCACCAAGTTATAAGCAGTTATAGAAGCGACATGCTTTTGATTCTGGACAGCCAATAATAAGGATATGATGGGCTAGAAAATAACATTAGTATCATCACACTCCTCAATAATTGTACCCATGATGATTCTCATGTGCTCATGAATGGATTTGCCATGGTCCTTACTGATAGCATTGATGAAATAATTATATAGTTGTAAAACAAGATCATGATAACCATAGTCAAGCATGATAACACATAACCTTACCTCTGCCATTAATTTTAGAATCTTGTCCCTGTTGACCACACTTTGTCAACAGTGCAAGGAAGTAAGGTACAATGATGCGAAGAAATTTTTTCAAAGTTCAAAGTCATCAGCCAAGACTATTGTATCATTGTAAACCTAATTTTCGCAGATTTGTCTTGTAAATGATGATAGTATGACTGTTTAATTATGTAACAATACCTAGGTAAGCCTCTGATTTTGGCAATGGATTTCATCCTATGAATTTTTTTAACCTCACCAAATTATGTGTGTTTCTAAACACAGATAATCGGCAAAGTTTTTCTTCCAGCATAAACCCCAAAGCTAGGGTGGAATTCATTGACAAGGTCTTAGGTGATTCAGAGTGTTATATCGAGTCTATGTAAAAATGTGTTAGGGAATAATTTTGGCACACTTGATTTCATACTAGATCATATTGTGTCACAAAATTGGGTAAGTTATCAAGGGTCTAAATCTAAATGTGTATTTCCCCTTTCAAAGGTTGATTTTGTATTAATTTGATGTAAAAAATATTTTAGTGGATGGTTACTCATAGTTAGACACCATGGCTAAAATATTTGAAGGTGGAAAAATCATTAAATACCCTCTAGCGTCAATTAATTAATTTTTCTAGCAAAATTAAATAAAAATCCTAAGCCAAAAAATTAAATAATTTTGGGTTAAAAATAATTGTAGAGAAATTAATTTCTCTCCAAGTGGAAAATAATCAAAAATTCGTGGGTCAAAGAAAAGTCAATTTTTAGAGGTCCCCCACCAAGGAAAAAATGGATATTTTAAGAAAGTTTGAACCCCTGGCCCTTGGTGGTTAAGTCAAAGTCAAATTTTTGAGGAAATTAATCCAAAATATTAATTTTTGGATTAATTAAAAGTGGGTTTTAAGAAAAAAAATATTTTTTCCCCAAAATTAAAAATTGAACAGTGGAAATTAAAAGATGATCAAATTATTTTCGATAGTCGAGATTATTTTGACAAGGATCAAGCCAACTAGTCGTTATTTTCCACTTGGAGAGGTTTTCTATATATAAAAAAGCTATTGAGCTTCTATTAGATATCTTTGGATGATGTAGTTATTGAACGATGTTATTGAGCTACTGCTCTGCTAGGAACATTATTTTATCATAATAGAGAGACTTTGGAGTTCAATTCATGGTGTTCTTCTTCCACTGATCTATGGTATGTGTTAGCTATGTGTGATTCTATATTGTGTTGAATATTGTTAGATTAATTGTTATTTCATTTGTCGGTGATAAGAACATTCTATTGGTACATGCTATCATAGGTGATTTGATTCACCATATGATCTAAAAAAATTACTTTGAGAAAGTTATAGAGATTTATAAGTACGCTAGCCCTGGGCTCCAAATTCACAAACTGTGGGGAAGAGCCGACTATGTTTGGACTCTGAGATTTCATTGTGGCAATTGATTTTGCATGAGGGTTTTGGCCAATATTTATTTTTCGAAATTATTCATCCATTGCTATTTATTCAAAATTATTATTTTGGAAATACTATACAGTTGTAAATAATTTGAAAATTATTTTCCTAACACATTTTATTTTGCAACACTTGGGTATTTGGGGTTTTATATATTTGGGGTTTGGCATTCTTTGATTCATTTTTGCAGGTGATAGCTCAAGGGTTTAAAGCAATAATTTTTTCTGGGCTATTCAACCAAGCAAGAAAGGTTAATCTAGGCCCTTGAGGGTAAGATCTAGCCTCCCGGGCTTCCAGCAACTCAACGTCTCGCTGAAGAAGGGAAGTTGTCCATATTTTCAGTAGTGATTTTTGGGCATTTTTGGAAATTGCAGGCTTCAGAAAAAAATTAAAAAAAAAATTAAAAAAAAAAAATTAGGCCCTAGTGCCTAGCCATCTAGCCTCCCTTTCCCTAGTTCTGAGGCCTAGGGCCCTCCTAGGGACCTCAGCCCCCTTCCTTGGCTTGGCCGCAACCCTCAGATCTGATATGTTTGCTACAGCCACATAAAAAAAACTTACAACAATGAGATCATATAACTCATTGGTTGTCATATTTCATCATTACGTTGTCATTTGCACTCATTGGGCTTACATCTCTTGGGAAATTTGATCATTTTTTGAAGGCTGTAATTATAATTTGAGATAAGAAATTTAATACATCAAGGTCTGATATAATATTACAGTGGTGTTAAAAGTGGTTGGCAGTCATCTAATTTCACTTAGCTCTTGTTTCTTGCATCTTGTGGATCTTGGACAATTGTTTAATAGTGTAATTGGGTGATTTTCTTATTGTCGCAATCATGTCTCTTGGTTGATCCATATTGCATTTGCACTCTTGCATTAACACACATAAGTGCTCTGATTGATTTGATAATTGTCTAATGGGATTGGCTTAACAAGTAACATTGTGATTAATGCTCTTGTTTATCATTGATATCATTGATAAGTGGATATATTGCCCCTCATCAATAGCTCTTGTGGAATTGTGATCTAAGTCTCTATTGAAGCACTTAATCAAATTTAATCATAATTGTGATAAGAGATCTAATTGTGTCCATAAGGACCCCTTCCTTGTATCTAACTGGCATATTGGTGATCCATTGTTATAATCTTAAAGGTTGTTGATTATGTTAAGAAGCATTGATCTAATCAATTTGATCTTGTTCATCTCTTAAGCAATTGTCTATTAGTATTATCGGCAACATTTCTTGGCACCATTTAATTTGAACACTCTCTCTTGTGGTGAAGATTGTCATTGATTTATAATTTAAGTACTTCATTATTCTAAATTAAAAATCAATGTATCTTGTCTTAACGTACTAAAGAACTTAATAATCTCACCTTAAAAGTCTTCACTCTGTTGAGAAATCTAGGGCATTAGGTAGTTCTTCGAATTGATTTCATTAAATTTGGCATTCTCTTGTGATAACTCTTCTCTTTTATTAATTCTTCTTCTCAATTTATTATGTTCATCTAGACAAATGCCAAACAATGAAGATCACAAAACGAACACCAGATGTAAGCACAAGGCCAAGGCAAAACTCCTTAAGAAGGGGAAAACCCAGTCAACTCTTTCTCTAGCAGATTAAATCATGTTGAGACACACTTGACCCTTTGACTAAATAAATAGACTTACTCCAACCACCAAATCAGTTCCTTCTGCAATTTTCTCTGCAACCAAGGTTCTTGTCTTCTTTTGTAAGCTTAAAAATTTCAACCCTCCTTCTGCATTAGCCTCAGCCCACCTGCTTCAGAAATCTCAGCCTTCTATAATATCCTCTTGCTACAAGTAATCTCGACCCCTCCTGTAATTATCTCTGCAACAAGTAACTTCGACCTCCCTGTAATTATTTTTGCAACTAAAATTTTCAGCTTCTTCTCTATAATAGTCTTTTGTAGATAATATTCTCAGCTTCCTTTCCATTTCTCGGTCCCGGTAATAGTTTCTCTTGCTTTTTGGACGAATGCTTGTCTTATCTTCTTCAAATGGTGAAATATTAGGCTATTTATACTTATTGGCCACTATGCTTTTGAGCCGACATGAACAATTGACTTGAAGTGTACTTGTAGGCTTGTAATGAATGTTGACTAAATTATCTTTTGTTTGGAGGCCAGCTTTGAAGGATGAATGATAATCCTTTTGGGAGAAGGAACTGATTTGGTGGAGGAGATATTTAGACACAAAAACATTTTTCCTTTCTTGACCTTAAGGAGCCCAGGAAGGGTCTTTTACAAAAATGACTTTGACTTTGACTCAACAAAAATTCCTAAAATCCTACAATGGAGGTTTGACCTATTAACCAATGACCCAAGAAAGAAACCAATGCTTTAATAAGTCAATAAAATATATATATATATATATATATATATATATATATATATATTATATATATAATATATATATATATATTATAATTTTCTTGTTTTTTTCTTATGACTCAAATACAATTATGAAGACCGGCATTAGTTACATTCTTCAACACTTCCCCTTAATTAGGAAGGTATTCATAATTTAACATATAGGTACAAGGATGTGACATTCCCACTTAGCATTATTGCTAAGTGAAATACCAATTTTGGTAAATTTTGTCTTAATTCATGTTTGCACTTAAGGAAATGTGGGTTTAGAGGCCCCACATTGATTTTTGGTTAAAAGCAAGCCCCAAACATTAGAGGTGGAAGAGAATATCGAGCCACTAGTGGAGCGTGGGGGCCACCCATGGAGAATTGCAGCCCACATGGAGAATACACACGTCTTGGAGGGAAATTCGGTGGGAGGAAATCAAGTTGGGCCGACATGAGCACGTTGAAGGCATTTTGGCAAAAAGGAAGGAAAGGCTCTTATTTGGTCATCCATTCATCTTTCAAAAAACTTGTCTTTGACATAGCGTGCCTGAAAGTCAAGTCTGCAAGTGTTCTTTAGCACATGGGTGTTTCCGAGCGGAAACCTCAAACTCTTGCTTCAGTGGACTTCGAGCACCAGCCCAAGGCGAGAGTTCCATCCTTTTCAGATTGTTCCAACAGTGGCAGTGTGAGTTTGTGGGGAGGAGTCACTAGCAGCAACACAAGGACTACGCAATGCTTGGAGGAGGCACACTTGGGAATTTAAAAGTGAAGGGAGTTTGGGCCTGAGAATTTGCTTGGAGATTGCAGCCATTTTTGGGGCCATTTGCAGCAGGATTGACAGGTGGGTCGAATTTCCCAGCAACAGAGCCATAAAAGGAAAAGAGGGCCGAAATTCCAAGGTCAACCATAGGCCAATTCCTTCGTGGGTTATTTTGGGTATTTGCTGGAGAGGCCAGAGTTAATTTCCCGAAATTTTCTGAGCACCAGAGGAGGCCCTAGCAGTAGATCTTCACACCTAGCAACGTATTTCTGGGCAGTTCAGCGCAGAGCCAGGAGATAGAGCAATAGCATACTTAAGAGGGACTTCTTAGTGTTCATTTGGGCTTAGCTAGCTTGCCTTGAGCAAGCCCAGGTGCACTCTTTCTAGCACCTCATTGTACCCTCTTCATATTCTAGTAAAATGGCTCAGCAACACAGTTTTTGGTGTATATTCATGGTCTGATTTATGTGTTTAATTTTTGTGGCTTTTTGTCTATATATGCTTTGTTATTTACAATAAAAATTCCCTAGGAATATTACAGTGGTATCAGAGCTCATAGACTTGGCTCAGCCTGTGGGAGCAACGCAGTCTATGACACTAGAGAATAGGCAAAACATGACTTACCAAAGGCAGAGGTATATGAATCGAGAAAGGCAGTTGCAGATTACTCCAGATCCCATATAATTGTGCCGGAGGTTGTGGAAACAAACATGGCAGAGAATGAGGGAGATAGAAGAGATAAGGGGGAGGAGTTTGCTCATCATTCGCTGAAGGCAGTGCAGGACATGTCCAAGAGTACTGAGGTACTAAGGCAGTAGAATTGTGGCAACAGTAAGGGTAAGGGAATTCAAGGGGAATTTCTGTTGGGTGAAGGCTCTGTACTTCACAGCACCACGCATCCCTTAACCCAAACATGCCTCTTATTCCCAACACACCACCTAGATCCATTATTCCAACATTCTTGACATCTAGAGCTAGTGGGCAGCAAGGGCAGAAGGAGTTGCCTATGGGGGACTACTTCTTGGATTAACAGTCCTATGGACCCAAGTTCAAGGAAGCTATCACTTTCAGGGACTTTTGCCAGTTGAAGGGCAATAATAGGCCCAAGGGACAAAGTGGGGGCAACTACACGTAAGGGATAGATTTGCAGCATACTGTGGAGAGACTGTTTCTCCGAACTTTTGATGGCTCTTCTAAGAGCTCAACCAGAGCGTGGGTAGAGAAATTGGATGTCTACTTCCAGCTAAACCAGATGACGGAGGGGGAGGCAATAAAAATGGCCATGCTACATTTAGAGGCAGAAGCCCATGATTGGTGGTTCCATGGGCTAACCACAATGGGTCGTGTCGAGGTGACAACATACGACGATTTCACCAGGAGAGTGTTGGAGTGTTTTGAGAGGAAGGATTCAGAGGAGCACTTTGGGGAGTTGACAAGGCTCAAGCAGACAAGGAGCATTGAGGCTTAAATTTCGGAGTTTCTGAGGCTGTCAGTGATGGTGTTGGATCTATCGGAGTCCAGGGGGGTCTTCATGTTTATAGAGGGGTTAGCAAAGCCACTGAAGGGACTAGTGAAGTCCAACTGACCCACTACCTTGCAGGATGCAGTGGGGAGGGCCAAAGATTTGCAGGATGCCCTACCAGGGGTTAGAGCGCCACTACCACCTAGACAGGGCTTCCCCCGGAGGGGGAGAGACACTAGAGATCCACCACCGAGAGCAAACCAGGGGCATGGACAGTTGGATGAGAAGACCCAAAGAGATCTCCGAAGGAAGAAGTTGTGTTTTACCTGTCCAGAGCCATGGGCTCCATACCATAATGCGCAACAAGCAAGGCCCACTACATTGAGGTCTTTTCTAACAGTGATGCGGAGGATGATGCGTATTTGGAGATAGGGGAAGGTGACAGTGCAAGGCAGGCAGAGAGGGGGCCACCACCGCCACCCCCACCAGGTGGAGCTCCTTTCGCTCCATAGGGAGGGGTCCTCGCATCTCTACGTGGAGTACCCAAGTTTTTGACTATGAGGATCAGGGGCACCGTGCAGGGGCAACGTGTATCGGTTTTAGTACAGTTTTAGTAGACAATGGGGCTACCCACAATTTCATTGATGCACAGATGGTCCAAAGGAGGGGTCTCACAACCAAGGAGTTTGAGGGTTTTTCGATTCTGGTGCTAAGTGACAGAACCATGCAATGCACGCGTTATGTTTCAGCTTTGACAGTGACCATGGGGAACTACTCAGTGACAAATCACTTCTTCATGGTGGATGTGTCGAACACCAATGTGGTGATGGGTATCTAGTGGCTCTACTCGCTTGGTAGAGTCATTATTGATTGGAGGAAGATGGAGATGGAGTTCATAAGGTCAGATGGCAAACCAGTTTTGCTACGGGGTATGCACTCTTACCCTCCACAGATTGTCTCGGCCCACAGGATGGACGCGGATCTGAGACATGGGAGCATTAAGTGGGTTGTGGAGTTGAGAATTTTAGAGGTTGGGGGTTGGCCCAAGCCATCGCACCCAGATATACAGGCCATTTTGGACAAGTACCTAGTAGTGTTTAGAGACATACCGCCGGGTCAACCACCTGACTAGGGGTTTGAGCATATCATTGAGCTAGAGTCGGGGGTACAGGCCATGATTAATACCCCTTACTGACATCCCAAGGCATACCGGGATGAGATAGAGGGGGCTATTCATGAGTTGTTGGCACTTGCGCACATTAGGCCTAGCTCCCACCCTTTTGCTTCATCAGTTGTTCTGGTGAAGAAGAAGGATGGGTCCCTATGGATGTGCATTGACTACAAGGCCCTTAACAAGAAGATCATGAAGAACCACTACCCTATCCCACGCACAGAGGAGCTGATGAACGAGTTGAGGGGGGCGAAATTCTTCACCAAGATTGATCTACGCTCAGGGTACCACCAGACCAAGATGAGGGACCAGGATGTCCCTAAGACCTATTTCAAGTGCCATTATGGGCACTTCGAGTTCCTGGATATGCCTTTGGTCTAACCAACGCACCAACCACTTTCCAGTCCTACATGAACCACATATTTCGTGGACAGCTGTGAAAGTTTATGTTGGTGTTCTTTGATGACATCTTAATCTACAACTCGACATGGGAGGAGCACTTGCAGCACTTAGAGACAGTGTTGCACATTTTCGAGGAGCAACAGTTCTATGCGAAACTATCTAAGTGCAAGTTTGGCTTGACAAAGATGCTCTACCTAGGGTACATCAGTGGGGAGGACAATGTGAGGGTCCATGAGGAGAAGATTAGGGCCATTCGGGATTGGCTAGAGCCCCGAAATGTGATAGAGTTGAGGGGATTTGTGGGCATCTACACTTACTACAGGAAGTTCATAAAGGGCTTCTCTCAGTTGGCAGCTCCCCAAACCGATCTAACGAAGAAGGGGGCCTTTGAGTGGATAGCTATAGTGCAAGAGACTTTTGATCGCCTCAAATAGGTCATGAGCATTTGTCCTATATTGGCACTTCCAGATTTCACCCAGCCCTTTGTGCTAGAGTTTGATGCATCTGAAGAGGGTATAGGCGCAATTTTGATGCAGGGAGGGCACCCCATAGCCTTCGAGAGTCGGAAACTATTGCCCTACAAGAGGTTGTACTCTATCTATGACAAGGAGATGCTAGCCATCATGCATGCACTAGCCAAGTCCAAACAGTACTTGGTAGGGAACCAGTTCAGGGTCAAGATAGACCACAACAACCTCAAGTTTCTCTTGGAGCAGAAGCAGTTGCAGGAGAGGCAACAGAAGTGGGTGAGCAAGCTCCAAGCGTATGACTTTGACATTGAGTATATCAAAGGGAAGCACAACGTGGTGGCAAATGCCTTATCTAGGAGACCGGCTACCCTTTCACTGATGAGCATTGCTTCGGATTGGAGGGCGCAGTTACTAGTGGAGTACTCCAAGGATCGATTTGCATGTGAGGTCTTTGATGCCGGTGGTGACAGACGACCGGTACAGAGTGATGAACGAGGTGATTTATTTCAAAGACCAGAATTACTTGGTGCCCAACTCCCAATTGAGGGAGAAAATTTTACAGGTTGCCCATGACTCACCACTAGCTTATATAAAGGAGACCACCTCTCCTCATTTTACACATCAACTTCTCTCATCATGATCTCTGTTCTAGCGTAGAAGGAAGGAAGAAGAGGGCCAAAATCAAGAGTGTTTGGCACTTGATCTCAATTATTGGTTTGATTGTTCTCTTGATGTTGTTACTTCTAATGTATTGATGAACATTGGATTCTCTCTCTCGCATAAGAAAATATTTCTTGGTTTTCCCCTTGTGGTTTTTGCCCTAGCCTCGGGCCTAAATCTCTGTGTCTTTTGTCTCATTGTCTCATGGTTATTTCACTGTTCTTTCATGTTTAAATTGTTGAAATTTTCTTCTATATAACTGCTTAATGATATTGAATGAATGCTATGTGGAATTAATGCTAACTAATCATTGGAAGTAGTTATCTATTGAAGAAAATTGGTTCTAGGTTGTTTTCCCTAGAAAGATCAACACAAGAGCGCACAAGGAGCAATATGTGTCTCTCAAGTATTTCACGCTTGGCAAGGGGTATACAACACCCTTGTTTTTCCAACTAACCAAGACCTATTCACACAAAACTATAAATACAATAGTTATTAACAAGAAATCAAATGTTCGTATCCAATTTTGGAATGTACGGATAGCAATATTGAAATTCAAGCCTAGGTATCCATATGAATTAAGTGGGTTGTAAAAGGGTAAAAGATTGCAAGGGAACCCTAATAGAATTTTTGATATAGGCTATAGATAATCTACTATCCTCGTAGCAATTGAATCATCACAATTTTCTATTAGTACAAGTTCTCCAGATCCTAAAATATCATGGTGTTGGAACTATTCAATAACTTTAAATTTTAGGATGACCTTGGTAGAAGAAAACCCTAATCTGATCTGAAGCAGATAAAAGCTTGTTTGCAAATTAAACCGAATGTAATCTCTTTGTTTCTAGCTGATAGTAATCTTGTATCTGCAATTTTCAGTCCTAATGCATCCTTGGCATCGTGGATGTTAATTAAAGCATTTCACTTTAATTTCAATCTACTAAAAACAAAATATTCAAAAATATATTTTAACTGATATTTGTTTAAATAGAAATTTCAAAGGTTTCATTCTTTCATTTTGTGCTTTAACTTTTTTTTCATAAATAAAAATCTCTTCATGAATAGAATCGACATAATACCCAAGAAAATTACTTATGAAAATAAAAGTAATACCGACCTGTGGATCAGTGATCACTGCAACCTTGAACCCTTTTTCCAAATGAGGCACACCTGTCAAATTCTAGTCACAATATCAATGGAACCAGCAAATGTCAAACTAATGCGGAATTAAAGAGGTTGGTTTCCGGCAAATATAAGTAAATTCCAATTTCTACAGACTTCTTAATGCTTGCCAAAACTCTGTGTGTGATATAGATATCAAAAGCAAAAAATGAAATTCATGCCAATTTTCCATATTGACTGGCAACATTGATAGATATAGTGCCAAGACATACATAGTCTTACTATGAGAGCAATTGCAAAGAGCAAGGCTTTTAGGTTAACTGTTAAAAATGATTGTCGGATGGCCCTCCTGTGTATTGGGCACCAATTGCCAAGTATGACATAACATGACCATTTGTTAGTATCAAACTACTGGCATTATTCATCCCTATACCTCTAGTATGTTTTCCAATCAAAGAAGTTCATGACATCCCCTTGGTTTTCACTTGATTCTATTGCAGATAAAATTGAATTGTTACACCCCCTGGCCTGCTTAGAATTGCCAACTGATACTCTGTGTGACCCATTCCTTCCACAAATTTTCAATTTTGTTTAATACATGTAGCATTGAACATACTTCCAAAATTAACACTTTTTATGGCATGTTGAATGATTCACCCAACGTTGCCAGTTCAGAGTGATGACAATGAAACATAGTAAAGAGGAACTATCTGTGTGCACATGGTTTAAATTCTAAATAAACAGGAGAGAAGAAACAACAAATTTTATGAGAACACGAGAATGGTTTTATGTTCTTCTTCAACAACAGCCTATTTATAAATGTGCGCATGATTAGCAAAGATGAAGGGATCAAGGACACTGCAAAATGATATCGCTTCCTCTTGTCATGTTAATTCGATTAAAAAATCAGGGGCCTCTTGAGCCTTATACATATTGAAGTCCTATGTACACAACAGCTGGAGAAGCAACAATTCACAGAACTAATAGAGACTTCCTAATGATGACCTAGCAAGTCACAACTTAACGCATGACCCATAAAGTGAGTACATCTTCAAAACATGATAATTCTACAGGTCATATCAAGTGAGTCAAATCTCAAAGCATAGTGACAAAGATATAGTTGTCTGTCCCCTCCTCTCTTCCTGAATGTCCTGCTCTAGTAGTAGATAGGCTAACCAATCTCTATGGCATTGAATTTGCCAATGTCACTAATGATGAAGATGGTGCTTCTTAAACCATCTTCTATCTTTGCTTTAGCTTCCTCTACAGAATTGTATACTCTCCAAACTTCTAGCTACCTTTAGTTTCTCAATTATTTTCTTCACATCTCCTTGACCTTTCTAATGTCTTCTTTTTCCATCTATAGTGTTGGGTATGTGTTATATTCTTTGCATGACTATCCCCACACACGATTTGTTATGATGGGCATGGCAGGGGGGTCGCAAGTGGGTGGAAGCCACCCTTCACAGGTGTTCAAGGGCAGTGCCCTAAAAAAAAGGGCAGTTTTTTGCATCTGTTTTTGTGGTTTTCAACACACGGTTTTCACTTTTAGTGTCTTTGTGACACATGGTGATTTATCCCATGGTTTTGTAATTCTAGTTAAGGAACTATGATTGTACTCTAATCTGTGGTTAATGGATTGGGGGTTTATGGATACTGCAAGGTATACATATTGTATTGTAACATTGTCAAGATATAATATACTGCAAAAATCTCTATGGTTTTCCTGGTTTTGGGATTTCGAGCTAAACTCCATGTTAATTAATGTGTGTGTGTGTGTGTGTGCACGCCAATGGATCTTTTTTATTTTTATTAGGAATTTGTTTGCAGCAAATAACTATACAAGGTTAAAATGTAAAACCAACATTTGTTTGGCGTCAAAGGGATGCCTTTGTGGCTAAGGGGTTTGGCTCTAGCCTATGGAAAACCTTATTACAATGGGAGATCTACAGCAGCGATTCTTGTGGTGAAAGGAAATGGCCAACAATTCAAAGATATAGATCGAGAAATTCAATGGGCAAAGTTTTGAGCTAAAATGAAAAATCTTTTGGTAGAAAAAGATCAGTGGATCGTTGTGGATCCAGATACTTCACCGACAAGGATGTCAATAAAAGACTGGACAAAGCTGAATTGGAAGGCAAAGAGCACAATACAATTGTCTCTCTCAAATTCAGTGTTATTGAATGTTTCAAGAGAAGTTACGGCAAAGGCATTATGGAACAAGTTAGGGTCTTTGTATTAGACCAAGTCCCTAGTGAACAAATTGTTTTTGTGTAAGAAGTTGTATAACCTAAGGATCAAGGATGAAGACTCACTGATAAAGCGTTTGAATGCCTTCAACACTGTGGTAAGTCAATTATTATCTGTGGACATAAGATTTCAAATGAATATAACTGTATTAGTTTGTTGTGTTCTATACTAGATTCGTGGTATAAGTCTGGTTGTTTTCATAGGTAGTAATGCAACTGCTTTAAATTTTGATGAAATAGTCTCATCCTTGTTCTGTGAGGAGATGAGATGGAAAAACATGGAATTCAAAACACAAACGCTTTATTTGTAAGAAAATGTTCCCATAATAGAAATAAAAATAAGTCCTCAAGTGGGAGATCTAAATCTCTAAGAAAATTCGTAAAGGTTGATTGGAGATGTGGAGAAGAAGGGCATTACAAAAAAAATTGCAGATCTAAAAGTGTCAAAAAAAGGGAAGGGATTTGCGGATGTTACTTCTACAGAAGTAAAAACCTCCTTAGACAAAGGAGGGGATGTGTACATGGCCTCTTCAAGCACACATGTAGATCATGAGGCATGGCTAGTTGACTCAGGTGCATCTTTTCATATAACTCCTCATAGGGAGTGGTTTCGCAAGTATGGAAGGTACATGGCGGTGATGTTTCCCTAGGAGATGACTGGTCAACCAGAATCATAAGATGAGGAAAGTTGAGTTGAAGAGCACGGATGGAAGGATTAGAACACTCCTTGGTGTTCTGCACATCCCAAGATTGGCTAGAAATTTGATTTTTGTAAGCAAGATGAGAGATGGAAGTGTAAAAACGGTTATTGAAAAGAAAATTTGCAAGATGGTTCGAGGAGAAATGGTATTGTTGAGGGGAGTTTGGATTGGAACTCTATATAAGCTATTGGGAAGTAATATTAGTGATGGGGTCCAATAGTTCCATTACTCCTGAGAGTGGAGCTAAAGAAGGAAAAACTCCTACAGTCTTTGGAGAAAAGACTATGTTGTGGCATCAAATACTGGGACATATCAAAGAAAAGGGCCTTCAAGTACTACATGGTAAAGGTATGGTAGAAAGTATGTCTAATTGCTCTTTGGATTTTGATTTATGTGAACATTGTTTATATGGAAAGTAGAATCGAGTAAGGTTCTCCTCTGATGCTACGAGAGCAAAGACAATATTACAGTTGGTGTACAGTGATGTGCTTGGACCTATGTTGGTTCCATCACTGGGTAAATATGTGTACTATGTCTCATTTATAGATGACTTCTTAAGGAATACATGAATTTATTTCCATGTGAAGCAATCTAAATTTTTTGACAAATTTAAAGATATTAAGGCTCTTGTGGCCAATCAGATAGAAGAAAATTAAGGTGCTAAGGATGGACAATGCTACAGAACTATGCAAGAATGAATTCGACGAATTTTGTAAGAAGTGTGATATAGCAAGGTAGAAGACTACTCCATACACACCTTAGTAGAATGGAATTGCAAAAAGAATGAACATGACAATGATTGGAAAAGCAAGGAGCATGCTCAATGATGGCAGATTAGGATAAGAATTCTGGGAGGCAGTGGATACTATGTTTTACTTGGTAAATACTAAATAGAGTAACCCATTAGAGTTGGATGACAAGACTCCACTTCAGGTATGGATTGGAAAAAAACATGTCTTAAACATCTCAAGGTATTTAGTTATAATGCTTATGTACATGTTCCAAAGGAAAATAGGAGTCAATTGGATAATAAAGCTGAGAACTGTACCTTTATTAGCTATAAATATGGTGTGAAAGATTATAAGCTTTAGAACCTAAAAAATAAGCAAATTGAGTATACTCAAGATGTGGTATTTAGAGAAATCATAGTTGTTTTCAAACAAGAAGTCCTACCAAGGAAGAAAGAACCAGAGAAAATAAAGTTTGAATTGAAGGATGATGAATCACTCTATAAAAGCACAAGAATCAGAAGAAAAAAAACCACTTACTCCAATATTGAGGAGAATAATTAGGGAGAGAAGGTAGCCAAAAAGGTACACTCCACCTGAGTTTTTGTTCAAACTTTTCATTGTTTACTATTGATGATGATCCAAGAACTATTAGGGAGGCAATGAATTCAAAAAATGGAAAACTATAGAAAAGGCCATGGCTGAAGACATCGCAGCCTTGGACAAGAATGAGGTTTGGGATCTAGTGGAGTTGTTGGGTAAAAGAAAGCCCATTGGCAGCAAATGGGTGTTTAAGAAGAAATTGAATGCAGAAGGCAAAATGGAGAAATACAAAGCTCAGTTAGTAGTAAGTACCAAAAGGTTATTCCTAGGTAGAGGGAATTGACCTCGGTGAGATGTTTTCTCCTGTTGCCAAGTTAACTTCTATTATATTTCTTTTATCTGTTGTTGTCGCTTTTGATTTTGAAGTAGCGCAGATGGATGTGAAGACGACATTCCTACATAGTGATTTGGAAGAAGAAATCTACATGAAGCAATAGGAAGGATTTGTAGTGAAGGGAAAGAAAGAGTTGGTATGCAAGTTGAAAAAGCCTTTGTATGGGATAAAGAATGTGGTATCAAAATTTTGATACCTCTATATTAGGACTTGGCTTCACAAGCAGATCACTGTGTGTATTTCAAGTTAGTTGGTGATCATCTTATTTATTTGGTCTTATATGTGGATGATATGTTGCTTATTGGAAACAAGAAGGAAATTGAAAACTCGGTTGTCCTCTAAATTTGACATGAGGGATCTTGGTGTGGCAAGTTTCATTTTGCGCCTGCAAATTAAAAGAGATGGGGCAAACAACAAACTCTAGTTAAATTAGAGTTAGTATGTCGGGACAATATTGCAAAGGCCTAATATGCAAGAATGTAAACAAGTAAAGGACCATATTTCTATAGGTGTAAAGTTATCTGCAGATCAGTGTCCCAAGACACACAAACAGAAAAAGGACGTGTCCCATGTTGCATATGCTAGTGCAATTTGCAGTGTGATGTATGCACTGGTTTGTACTCGACTAGACATGTAGTGGAAGTATTGAACGCGGATATATGTAGAAACCAGGCAAGGAGCATTGGGAAGTAGTAAAGAGGGTTTTCAAGTATTTGTGTGGCATTACTAGCTATGGATTGTGCTATCAAGGAAGACTAGGATTACATATAGTGTTGGATATACATGGCTTTGTTGATGCAAACTAGGATGAAGATCTAGATCGTAGAAGATTTACAAGTGGGTATGTATTTAACCTATTTGGAGGAGCAATAAGTTGGATGAGCAAGAGAGAATATATAGTGACATTTTCAACTACGAATGTTAAAGACATGTCAGCCACTCATGCAAGCAAGGAACTAGTATGGTTACAAAGACTGTGTTTGGGTATTGGGTTGGTATAAAAATATGTAAGGATAGATTTTGACAGTTAGAGTGCAATCTTCCTCTCAAAGAATCCAGCTTATCAATCTAAGACAAAGCATATTGATGTTCAATATCACTTTGTGAGAGATATGATTGAAGACAAGAAGGTGTTACCAGTAAAGGTGGACACTTTGAAGAATGTTGCAAATTCATTGACAAAATTTGTGAGCATTGAGAAGTATTCCCGGTGTAGAGAAGCAATGAGTAGTGTTTCCCTCCATTGTTCATCATATATGCCTGCAACACCCTATGTACAAAGAAAACAAGTGGGAGAATGTTGGGTATGTGTTATATTCCTTGCACAACTATCTACATGTACAATTCATTACACCAGGTGTAGCGGGGTATCATGGGGGGGGTAGCGGCCCCACCTATTTGAGGGAGTTGTGAGGGTCAAGGAGGTGGATAGTAGAAGCCCCTTTTGCCCAGGGGATCGAAGGGGAATGGGAGGCCCCAAAAAAAAAAGGGCAATTTTTTGCATCCATTTTTTGTGGTTTTCAGCACGGTTTTCACTTAATGATTTCTTGGCACATGGTGGTTTAGTTGTTGTTTTGTAATTTTAGTTAAGGAACTATGGGTGTATTCTAATCCAAGGTTAATGGAATGGGGGTTTATGGATGCCACAAGGTATACATATGGCATGTAACATTCTAAAGATATAATGTACTGAACAACAAATTAAATTAAAAAAATAAAAATAAAAATTCTGACATTCCCAATTTTGGGTTTCCAAGGTAAAATCTGTGTTAAAGTGTGTGTGCACGCCACTACATATTTTTTGTTTACTAAGAATCTATTTGTAGCAATTAACTGTACAAAAATAAAACCAACATGCAGTTAATTTTTCCAATTCTTCCTCAATGCTCTTGACATTATCTTGCAACTCTGGATCTCATTTTGTAACTCTTCTATCCACTACATTCTCCATACAAATTCTTCAAACTCTCCATCAACTTCCCTGCATCCAATATCCATATTCATTTGCAATTGTAGTTATCTTGTAGAAGAAAATGTTCACATGCAATCTTCATTGAACTGTGTGGATGGTGTGAGCATAGGAACTAAATCATGGATAGATTAAACGTCAGAGGATGAATGCATCTCAAGTGATTACTGAAATATCTTCCCAAGCTATCACCATAATATCCTCCATATTTGATCCAAATTGGATCCTAAAACTCTCTAAGTTTTCATGACTGTTTCAAATTATGCTAAAAGATTCAAGTCCTAGAAAAGATCGAAGCTATCAGCAAGAATCCTCATAACAATTGCATTTGTGGCCAGAGCGGAGCAACGAGGAACCTCAGTGGAGCGCGCAAACCGTTGGCCCATGGTAAAGTGCAATGGCACAAAACTAGCAAAACCGGAGGCTAATTCGGAAAACAAAGGTGGATTCTGATACGCGATTAGCGCTAATTGAGTATCGCAAGGTGTCCCCCTTAGTGAAGGAAAGCCCCGAAGCACCCGGACCCGAAAACACTATAAAAATTGGAAAAGTAATTGTTTCGGTTCCATAGCGCGGGATTCCCCAAAACCGGCAGAATATCGAAAGGCTTTGAGGCGGTAAGCAATTTTGACTGAGTCCCGCCCGATGCCACACATCAAGCGACACGCGTCCGGCGGAAGAGAGAGAAAACCGTCCACACCGGACGAGTAAACGTCATGCGACTTGTCCGCCCGATATAAAGGATGACCATAGGATCTGGGGGGTCCAGATCGACGGCGAAGATGCGTCCCAATGACTGACCGGATTTGACAGGGCAAAAAGCAAGATGACAAGGGATTTGAAGTCCGACGTGGATGATGAGTTGGCAAAGATTCGTGTTCGCAAGCAATCTTGAAGCAAACAGATTTAACGGCCATTCGAGTATGATTCAGGGAATCTGACACCCAGCTCGTTAGCAAACAGGTGGCCACCTCCCTGCGAGGCGTTACCCAGTGATGATGATGCAGAGTAGAGGAATTCGAACAGACAAAGGAAAGGAAACCAAAAGGCCGGGAAGCGGAAACGAGAAGTCTGAAGAACAGGCTGGCTTAAAAGCCATGAACTAACAGAAGCAAAGGGGGGGCAACACATAGAGACGCAGAAAGCTAATAGCAAAGAACATAGAGTAGAAGCCGAGCTAGCCTGAAGGCGGCATCGAGCCAGACAGAGCCAGAGAGAGTCAGAGAGTCTATGTACTCCATTGAAAGCTTGAGAGGTTCAAGCAAACTCCTCGGCGTAGGACTATCATACTACTGTGACCCTCAGAGGTCGAGTTTCATTAAGGAGAGTCTGTGCACTCCATTCCTACTAACTTCATTCTGTTAGTGAGACTCGAATCAAGCTCACTGTTGTAAAAACTCTGCTTGAAAACATAATAGAGAGGCCACCACTGAAAGGTTGGACCAAGAGATGTAGCCCAGGAGCATTGGGTGAACTCCTTATTAAACTTGTTTTCTTTACATGTTTGACTGTTATGTTTTCTCTGAATTGCCTCAGTGTCTTAGTATTCTAGCAATCTTATCGATCTATTACATAAGTAACATAGGCACATCCATGCACATAACTCTGTAATACCTTTCATTCTTTATCCTGGATAAATTCCAGATCAAGTGGTATCAGAGCATAAGGTTACTAAGGTTAGACAAGCTTGCCCTGGATTTTGTTGTTGAATGCTAACTAGATCAAAGCTTAAATTAGGAGAAGGAGAATTGGCTGAAACTAACCCAAAAATTGGAAGAGTCTATTCTAAGAGGAAAATGTCAGAAGAAAATCCTTTGGAATCAAACCCCAGTTCATGGATAGTTTTATGACCCTGAAATCCATGGTGGAGGAAATGTACAAGGACTTTCACCATGTGGGGCTCCAATTGTTTTGATGAAAAAGAAAGATGGCTTGTGGAAAATGTGCATTGATTACCAAGCACTAAATAAGATAACGATCAAAAATTGTTATCCCCTTCCTTGCATAGATGATCTATTAGATCAGTTAAAAGAAGTTGTTTATTTTTCCAAGTTAGACTTGCATAGTGGCTATCATCAGGTTAGAGTTGCAGAGCAAGATGCACAAAAGACAGCTTTCAAAACAAAGCAGGGATTGTATGAGTGGCTAGTTATGCCTTTTGGCTTAACTAATGCTCCTACTACTTTCATGAGAGTAATGAATGATGTACTCAGACCTTTTCTTGATGATTTTTTTTTGTATATCTAGATGACATTTTTTATATTTAGCAAACGTGGGAGAACATTTAAAGCATGTTAAGCAGACACTAGATGTTTTGAAAGGAGAAAACTTTATGTTAAACTCTCAAAATGTGAATTTGGCAAAACATCTTTGAATTATTTTGGGACATATAGTAGGGGGTGTTAATTGAAGATAGATCCCTCTAAGGTTGCAGTCATTGTAAACTAGCCTAAACCCAAATCTGACTTATAGAAGTTAGAAGCTTCTTAGGAGCAGCACAATATTGGAGAAAGGTTTATTTCTAACTTTTCCTTAATTGCAGCTCCTTTACATGCTTTAACAGGATTGGACAAGTGTTTCAGTGGGAGGTTAAACAGCAGAAAGCCTTCGACACCTTGAAAGAAAGATTAGTCAGACAATTATAGCACTGCCTGATTTCAAAGGACCATTTGAGATTGAAACAGATGCCAGTGGCTATTGCCATGTGGAGCAGTGTGTTGATGCAGCATGGTAAACCCCATATTTATCATTTTGAGACATTTAATTCTACAGTAGTTAACTATCCACATATGATAAAGAATTGTATGCATTAGTACAGAGTGTGAAAAAGTGGAAACATTACTAATGGGCAAAGAGATAGTTATACATACTAATCATCAACCACTTCAATATCTACACTCCCAAACTAAGTTGCAGCAATCAAGACACTATAGATGGATGGGTTTTCTACAACAGTTTCATTTAGTCATCAGATATAAAGAGGGCATACACAATAAAGTTGCAGATATGTTATCTAGACCAATTAAAAAATGCATCTACTATACTTAAGCATAATTCAGTATTACATGAGAGCCACATTGAATAATATGCTCAAGATATAGATTTTAAAGATGTATATGCAACGTTAAGTCAAGGCAAACGAGTAGAAGAATTGGATTATCACATTAAGGACCAACTCTTGTATCATTGTGGGAAACTATGCATTCCACAAACATAAAGAGTAAAGATAATTCGAGAAGCACACACTTCTCTAATATCAGGTCACTTTGGTTAAGTAAAACGGCTACACAGCTGCAAAGATTTTGTTATTGGCCGAAAATGAATGAGACAGTTTCTAGATATGTAAGAGGGTGTACCATGTGTGTTAAAAGCAAGCCCAGCAATAGAAAACTAGGCTTGTACGCTCCACTACCAGTTCCTTCTCATCCTTGGGAGAGTGTTTCCATGGACTTTGTTGGAGGACTGCCTAAATCTAGGAAAGGTCATGACTATTTATATGTTGTTGTGGATAGGTTCAGCAAAATGTGTATTTTAATACCTTGTAACAAACAGATTACAGCTGAACAGACTGCAAAGTTGTTCTTTCAACATGTATGGGTTCATTTCGGATTACCCACTTCCATAATATGTGATCGAGATACCCGATTTGTTGGGAAATTTTGGTCAAGTTTGTGGGAATTGATGGACACTAGGCTGAAGAAAAGCATAGTTTTTCATCCGCAAATAGATGGCCAAATAGAAGTGGTCAACAAGACAGTGATCCAGTTGCTCAGAGGCTATTGCAGCAAGCATCCCAAACTTTGGGATGAACATCTATGTTATGTGCAGCGTGCTTACAATCGAGCTAAACATTCTTCTACATAGAGATTTCCTTTTGAGACCTATTTTGGTTTCACACCAAGGTCTCCCTTGGAATTTTCCTTTGGTAAAGACATAGTAGTTGACGGACACAATGATGTGGACAAGGCAACCAAGTTCATTGAACAAATCCAAGAGATTCACCAGGCAGTACAAGAACAGCTGGAAAGGAGCCAAGCCAAGTACAAGGCAAGGCATGACAAGCATCAGATGGAGCATAGTTTCCAAGTTGATGATCAAGTCTGGTTGTATATCACCAAAGACAGAATGCAAGGTGAAGGAAAGAAGCTGAAGCCAATAAGGTATGGACCTTTCAAGATACTTGAGAAAATTGGTGAGAATGCTTTTTGCCTTGATCTACCAGTTTACATGCACATCTACTCAGTTGTTAATGCAGACAGCTTGAGACTATTTGAACCTTCATTAATTGAAGATCCCAAAGAGCAGAGTCAATTGCCTTCTATTGATGATCTGTTACCTGAATATCTTAATGAGTTGCAGGAAGATACAATTCTGGACAGGAAGGTAAGAACTACATATAGAGGTGATGTTGAGTACCTCAGGGTCGGACTCAAAGGTTCAAAGGCAAGCAATGCGAAATGGATAGAAATTGAGCAAGCGAGGAAACAACACCCTCACTTGATTGATGCTTGAAAGAAAACCAACTTTTGGTGGTCCAAAAGCTTTTTCAGTGGGAAGGTCGTGATCCGAATTGGATCCTAAAACTCTCTAAGTTTTCATGACTGTTTCAAATTATGCTAAAAGATTCAAGTCTTAGAAAAGATGAAAGCTATCAGAAGGAATCCTCATAACAATTGCAGTTGTAGCTAGAGCAGAGCAACGAGGACCCTCAATCGAACGTGCAAACCGTTGGCCCATCACAAAGCGCAATGGCACAAAACTTGCAAAACCGGACGCTAATTCGGAAAACAGAGTTGGATTCTGATACGGGATTAGCGCTAATCACGTATCGCAGGGTGTCCCCCTCAGTGAAGGAAAGCCCCGAAGCGCCGAGACCTGAAAACGCTATAAAAATTTGGAAAAGTAATTGTTTCGGTTCCGTAGCGCGAGATTCCCCAAAACTGGCACAATATTGGAAGGCTTTGAGGCGGTAAGCAGTTTTGACTGAGTCTTGCCCGATGCCACACATCGAGTGACACGCATCTAGCGGAAGAGAGAGAAAATTGCCCGCATCAGACGAGTAAACGTCATGCAACGTGTTCGCCCGATATAAAGGATGACCGTAGGATCTGGGGGGTCTAGATCGACAGTGGAGATGCGTCCCGATGACTGACCGGATTTGACAGGTCAAAAATCAAGATGACAGGGGATTTGAAGTCCGACGTGGATGATGAGTTGGCAAATGATTCGTGTTCGCAAGCGATCTTGAAGCAAACAGATTTAACGGCCATTCGAGTATGATTCAGGGAATCTGACACCCAGTTCGTTAGCAAACAGGTAGCCACCTCCCTGCGAGGCGTTACCCAGTGATGATGACGCAAAGCAGAGGAATTCGAATGGACAGAGGAAAGAAAAACAGAAGGTCGGAAAGCGAAAATGAGCAGTCAGAAGAACAGGCTGGCTTAAAAGCCATGAACTGACAGAAGCAGGGGGGCAACACATAGAGACGCAGAAAGCTAATAGCAGAGAACAGAGAGTAGAAGCCGAGATGACCTGAAGGTCGCATCGCGCCAAACAGAGCCAGAGAGAGTCAGAGAGTCTGTGCACTCCATTGAAAGCTTGAGAGGTTCAAGCAAACTCCTCGACGTAGGCCTGTCATACTACTGTGACCCTCAAAGGTCGAGTTTCAGTAAGGAGAGTCTGTGCACTCCATTCCTACTGACTTCATTTTGTTAGTGAGACTCGAATCAAGCTCACTGTTGTAAAAACTCTGCTTGAAAACATAATAGAGAGGCCATCATTGAAAGGCCAAACCAGGAGACGTAGCCCAGGAGCATTGGGTGAACTCCTTATTAAACTTGTTTTGTTTATATGTTTGACTGTTATGTTTTCTCTGAATTGCCTCAGTGTCTATGTATTCTAGCAATCTTATCGATCCGTTGCATAAGTAACATAGGCACATCCATGCACATGAGTCTGTAATACCTTTCATTCTTTATCCTGGATAAATTCCAGATCAATATTGTAGCATTGTCATATTTTGCATACGTCACAACACCTGTGAATTTGGAATTGTTGCCATCATAGAAAACATCTCTAAAGGAAAATGTCTTATGAGTAGTTTAGAATTCATTTGTACCATTATCTAACCCACCATTTCATGAAAGGAGATCATTGCATGAAGACACAAAATAGAGAGGCATGGAAAAAGAAAAACACCTAACCCTCAATTGAGATAATGGCTAGAAATCTTGGGCACCAATGATTAACCAGATTAAACAACAACCAATAATAATAGTTCTAACTTCTAACCATGAGGGAGTAAGACCAACATAGTATAATGGTTTTTCATGGTGATTATTATTATTATTATTAATTAATGTTTATGGCCACATGACATGTGAGAAAAATTGAGTCTCTCCTCCTAAGGACGAATTGTGCTACACAAGGGTTCCAAATTATTCAAAATGACAACCTGTGAAAGAACAAATGAGATACTATGGAATTTCATTATGTACTCCAGTTGGGACTTGAGAGTTCTCCTCACACAAACCCTAAGAGATGATTTGTTGCGATGTCATACATGTGATCATTCTATGTCATCACCAACCAAAACTCCTTATGCCATCTCAGAAATTCGTCCTTATCTGGATCAAAATAGTGCCTCAAATGATTTGAATTCTTCCTCATAAGTGATTGGATTGGATGACAAAAAGTGGAGGACGAATTGCCTTTATATAATGAACAAAGGTGCCCCCAAGTGGTGTGACTATTAGGGTTGGGCCGACTTAAGTAGGTTGGATCTGACCTTATATTTGGACAGAAAAATTCATAATTCAAATTCAAATTTTCTTCTTGACATGAAGAACATGTCTTGTATTTATTACTACATATATTTGGAGGGCTAAAGTATTAATTATGAAGACCAGCCATAGCTACAAAACTTCAACACTCCCTCTTAGCTAGGGAGGTATTCATAATGACTATCCAGATGTTCTCTTATTGATAAATTTCTCTAAGAAAAGGTTATAACAATTCATTATCAGCATCAACATCATTCAATTACCATAATCCTGGTCAGCAACTCTAACCCATGGTAAATCAACAACATCAACTAGTTACCATAATTCTAGTTGGTACCTCTGACCTATGGTGCACCATAATCCTAGTCGGTACTCCTGACACATGGTGCATCAATAGCATCCACTAGTCACCATAATTCTGGTCCCTCTGAAACATGGTATACAGACTAGTCTCGGTTCACCATCATCCTGGTCAATATCTCTGACTCATGGTGAATCTCCAAAGGCCTCACTCTTCATGAATAATTCCAGGCATGATGTTCAAATGGGCTCACTCAACCTATTTGGAGAGTACTCTGAGCTTGATGTTGAAAGGAACCCACTCAACTAAGTGATTCTAGGCCTCTAGGATCATTCTTCCTAATTCCAGTCAACATACTTGACACATGAAGAATGATTGTCCTCTGCCGGACCATTCTCCCTAATCTTGGTCAACATACTTGACACATGGAGAATGTTTGTCCCTGATGCTATCATATCAACACTTTGGACCATTGTCCCTAATCCTAGTCAACCTGAACTAGGGAGAATGACTGTCCTTGATGCTACAATTTCATCACTCCCTCCTGCTAAGAGAGACATGCTTAATCACTCCAAGCATGTCCTCGAAGTATACACACTTCAACCTAGGACAAAAACTTTGTCAGCAACCTTCTTGAGTGCAAAATAGTACCGAAGCCACACTACTTCCTTCTGTACCATGTCTTGGTACTAGATCTCACTTTGCTTGGACCTAGCATCATGGTCATCAACTGCACCTGATCAAACAATCTTGCAAGTAGTTTTTGAAGACATACTGCTTCACAATTTGCAAACCAAGTTGCAATATACTCAGCTTTTGTAGTACTAAGTGCAACATATGTCTACTTCCTCCTCATCTAAGAAATCATAACAAGGCCCCAACTAAAGCAATATCCTAATGAACTATTTTTGTCTTCTACACTCTCTGCCTAATCTGAATTTGTGAATCCTTGTAGTTGTACTTCACTGTTTGAGACAAATCCCAAACCATAACTGGTTGTGACATAACTAATTTACCATGTTGGTACTTCAACAAATCTTGAGCCACATGCCTTGACTTAATGATAAGTTGATAGGTAACTTTCTGGTTACCCTAACTTTGCAATGGTGATCTTGACTACTCCCTTTGCCACTGTTGTTTTCCAGCATATCAGTTATCTAGCCTGACAATCTCAATAACAGTCCATCATCTTGAACTCAGAGATCAACCCCCTATGAAGCTAAAACAAGGCTCCCTAATTTCTCCATCTGTCACAAGAGTCCTTTTGCTTCCATCAGAAACAAATCATATAGGATCAACCTTAATCTATCAATCTAAGTCTTAGGTACAATCTTCTATTTGCATGCAGGAGACTCCTTTACAACCCACAAAGCCTGGAGTTGGTCCAATGTACACTTCTTCCTCAATTTATTCATGGAGAAAAACAACCTCTACATCCATATAATGTAATTCCATAAAAGAAGCAACAATAATTCTAATAGAAGTGTACCTATCAACTAGAGCAAATGTCTTTTCATCATCCTCTCCCTCTTTCTAGGAGAATCGTAGTCTTATGTTGCCATATATTGCATGCTAGATCTTGTAGATCCATTTAGAAGTCACCACTGACTTCCCTTTGGCACAATCAAGGTATACTTCAAATATTTTGATTTGGTTGCTCCCTCTGAGCTCGGATCTCATGTAGTACAATATCTCTCAATGTAAATCACCAAATCTGGGAGAGTCCTCTTGTCAAAAGACTTGCTTCGTTCTTCCACTACTTCCATCTACTGCGAGAAACTCAGCAACCTTCACTATGTACCTGCAATCCTCACTAGGAGGCCATGGAAGAACGATTACAACCCAGCAAAAGAAAAACAAAGACAAGAGACTAAATAATAGTAAAACAACATCAACAATAATAATAAAGGAAAAGTGATATAAGGCACTTATCTTTTGAGGATTATAGGAAAATGTTAGCGCCCTCTTGATCTTGGCCTTCTTGCATCCATCTTGCAAATTTATTAGCCTTGTCCTCATCATTAGCATGATGTCATTCCTTCCTTGTATGAGCTAGGGTTTCTTCTTTCAACGGAAACATCAATCTAGGTCGGGCTCTTAGGGTTTTAGTTACAAACCCTAGGGCTTTCTTTACAACCCCTAAATTTTCAATTTTCATCTACATCTTTTGAAGGTCCACCAACTTTGTCATACGCAATTTTTCTTTTTATGTCCAAAACTATCATGTCATCAAGGATGATCCATCTTGATATCAGTCGAAGCAAATGTATGGTTCATTATTGTATTTTTCCTTCATCTAGAACTCCAACCCTCAATAAGTAGTAGATTTGTAAACTAGATGAGTAACATCTCATAGAAAAATACTTTTGTCTTTAAATTCAAAAAGGTCGTGAAACTTGAAATAAGTGTTTCCAAAGTGTATTCTTCCTCAACAAGGGTCCTCAAAAGGTATGCTTTAGTAGTGTTTGTAGCCAAGCTTCTTCTTAAGGATTGAGTAACTTCTTCAGAGAATGACAACAATTTGACCTCTAGGCTTAGGCAGCCCTATGTTCATTCCAATGTCCTTCCTCAACTCCCTCTAGCTATGAGTAACTTTACCAAATTTGAGCTTCAATCAATACATCATGCTTCAGGACGCTAAACGTTCTGGTCACACGTGTGTGGATCACATATCTCTCTTAGCAATTTAATTATTACTTCAAATACTAATGTCAATACTTTAAGGTAGCTTACATGCTACGGAACAGTGGCTATCATTATTTTTTCCACATTTTAAAAACCCTTATTGAAGACATGGGTCTTCTAGGGTTTACCAAACTTAAGATCATCAACCTTTTGCCATAGCAACTTTTGTTGTAATATTGTGAGTTTGTTGTCAATTAGGTGATGTTACTAGGTCTCTGCCATTTATATGTTACAAGGATCTCTTTCCTTCTCCTGCTAGTCTTGTGCACATAATTCATTAGTAATCAATCGAATAAATTTCAAGACTCAATGAACACTATCATTGGAGATTTTGCATAGCCTATAGTACAATATGTAAAGCAAGGTTGAGTTGCAACTTAGTTGTCTTATAACAACTTTTCCCTAAAAGAAGTATGTTTCAACTATGGTGTCTTTACGAATCCAAAGTGATCTCTTCTTTTGTTCAATTTGGTAGCTAGGGCCAAACTCCACCTTGGACAGCTCATATGATGGAGATGATATTTTTGTTGGATTCCTCTTTCTGAGAGGTGTAAGATTGATCTAAAGATCATCTCATTCTAACATGTATAAATGGAATTATGAGTTTATTTCTTCTACGGACAAATTGCCAAGGTCAGCCAGCAATCTAATGTAGGCTCAAAAGCCCAAAAGTCACATCTCTTCACCCTCAATGTTGCATATAAATAGAAGGAGCATCTACCTCATTTTGACGTTCATCATCTCACACATATCTCTCTCTCTCCTCATCTGATTGGGTCGAACAAACTTCAGGCAGCCTTCTTCTCCTCCACATGTGTGAAAGTTTGACTAGGGTTTTTTGAATTCTGCGTTGACTAAGTTGCAGCAGGTTTGACCAGCGTTGACCGGGAAACATTTGACTTTGTTTGATTGCGATTTTTTTGGGAATATTTCTGTTTGGGCAGGCTGCATTCTTTGGCACAGAAACCGAGATTTTCTGTGTTGTTTGATCAGCGTTGACCGCTGCAAGTTTGACCACAAGTTTGACTGTGCGTTGACCAAGTTTGACAATTTCTTCATGATTGTTTTGGGCTGATTTGGACTATCTTTGGAGGCCAATTTGACTGGGTTTGACCAAGCTGATTTGGATGAGTAATTCTGCTGATTTTACCAGTGTTGACTTTCTGGTTAGGGCATCCTGTTGACTGCAATTTGTCTGGACAGATTTGACTGTGTTTGGGCAAGTGAATTTTGTATATTGTACTCTCTCTCTGCTGAACTTTTGAAGAATAAAAAGAAGACTTGATCAAAGGGTTTCCCCACATTGGGGTTTTTTCCCTGGCATCCGCCAAATATTGTGTCCTCTTGTCTTGGCTTGTCTTCTGCTTTTTTTATTTATGCTCTATCTACATTTACTATCATGTTAATATAATTTCTAATCTGGAAATTGATATTGGGCTAATAAGAAAAATTGAAGTGAATTGCTCTTAAGCAGAGAACATACCATTGTTATCTAAAATTAACATCTTTAGACCAAGAACTCTAATCTAAATAGTGGGATCTCACTTCTTGTCTATTCAAAAGTGCTAAGAGGGGGGAAGATTGATTGACTAGAATCTTCTAGCCCTTCAATACTATTGGAGACATTACTCTCAATCCCTTAAATTACTCAAATTTGGTCTCTAACATTGTAATGAGATAGTAAGCTTTCCTTGTGCCTCCTAGTCAAATACAGGAATATCATGAATGCTAACATCAGGTATCCACGCACAGTTGAAGGTTGTAGGTTTTCCAAGTAAGGTAGCTGCAAGATCAAATGAAGAAACTCTATTTGCCTGGGTACTCTAACACTTCATTGTTTTTCAGGTAGCCTAAATAATGATGATCCAGTCGATTCAAACCATCTTCAACAATATAGGGTGAACCACTATACTTAAAATCCAGAGGTTCATGATTGGGAGGGACAACAAAATTGATTTCCCATATGGAAGTTAATTTACGCTCCATGGCCAAAGCCTTTTGTTCGCTGATTAAGTAAACAATGATTTTTCAATCTGAGAATTAGGAAGTCAAACCAATCTTCTTTTAATCCTTGAGGGAAGTCTGCCTCAGTTAGACACAAAGTCAAGTTATGGCAATGAATATTCTGATGTGCTTATTGATCAAGTAGCTCCCTGAGGTCAGAGGTTCTCCTTGCAATTTTCAATAAGAGATGAATGGATCTCTCGACCTTCCTTACCAATTTTTTCTTTGCCACTTGTGGTCATATTTGGCCTCCTACAACCATATTCAGCCCCTTGAGGTATTTTGGACTTCTGAGGCACTTTGGATTAAGGTCTAGCCTCAGATAATCTTGGCCCTTCTCTAACCAACTCTTTCAACCTACCTAAGGTTAAAAAGAGGCATTTTCAGCCTAATTTTTTTGGACTTCTTCGGCTCTTATTTCAAATCTTTGTAACTTTGTCATGAACTAGGTTTCTTGTCTAGCAAGAGGGCTATCGTTAAGGCTGCTCTAGCAAGAGGGCTTAGTCTGCTCTTACTTTTTCAAGTTTGCTCTTCAACCATACGCTCTGATACCATGTTGATTTTTTCACAGTGTCTTTTAATCTGATAATTACTTCTAATGATTTACTCATTTCATATTCTTATTCATCACTAAGTAATTACACAGAAGATATCAACAATATAAGCATTTATCCTAGTACCATCATGAAGAAATAGCGAAATAAGAAACACAAGAATTTACCCTGGGAAAACCCACACATGGGAAAAACCCAACAACCTTTTCCTTAGAGAAATTATTCAATTCAACAGAGATAGATAAATCTAATTCTTCAAGTCAAACATAAGGTCAAGCTGACTAGTAACATAGCTCTCGTCACACCTAGTCAAACTGCTTTCTAGACAAGTCATTCTACTGCCCAAACAATTCAGCTTGGTCAGTCTACCTTGGCATTCGACCTGCTACCTTCCACAGAGATTCGGTCCTACTGCCATCTCAAAAATTCATCCTGCTTGCCATCTCAAAAATTTGCCCTACTGCCATCTCAGAAATTCATCCTTATCTAGATTAGAATAGTGCTTCAGATGATCTGAATTCTTCCTCAGAAGTGATTGTATTAGATGCCCAAAAGTGAAGGACAAATTGCCTTTATATAGTGAACAAAGGTGCCGCCCCAAGTGGTGTAACTGTTGGGCCTGGGCCGACTTAAGTAGGTTGGAGCCAACGTTATATTTGGAGGGGAAAATTCATAATTCAAATTCAAATTTTCTTCTTGACATGAAGAACATGTATGGTATTTATTATCACATATATTTGGAGGGCTAAAGGATTACTATGAAGACCAACCATAGTGACAAAACTTCAACAAATTGCACAAGACTAGCTCCTTGATGCTTGGGCATTTACACCATATTGGGTGCTAGACTTTGTTGTAACAACTCCCAAACCCCCAACCAGTGCAATGTGCTTCATCTTATAGTCGTGCTCATAATGACTAAGTAAGTTATGCCATCTCCCCTCATTAGGAGATTCCCTATAACGACATCTTTCATGATATACTTTAGTGTTCTTAGCATTTACCACAATCATTTCCACTGATTAAATTTCATTGAATCATTTTCTTGTACAATTTCCTTTGCTTGTTGCAACAAGCCTTGTAACTTGCATTTATATGCCAAACCAAAGTGATCATATTTGTTGGTGTTCCCATCTGCAACACTTGGTGTACCAACCTAATTTACATCTTCTTTTCCTGATACATCACAATCTCTTGGTCCTCGGAGATAACAAGTTACTAGACCATTGGTCATCCACAGTCATCTTTCTTAACTCTAATTTATTTGTAGTCATACCTACCTTGGTTGTTATTATTATTCTTTCAAATCTTCTTACTTCCCTTCCTCAACAAAGATAACATTTTTTTCTTTCCTATTCCAAGCATTATGTTCTCAATCACGATTGTAGTGATTGTCTTCACTACATATGTGACAATATTATGTCTCTAGGCATCGAGACCTTATAAATTGCAGCATGTACACCGAACATCTACTTTTCATAGCACATTTTCTTTCTTTCCTCTTCTAATAGGTCATTTACCCTAGTAACTTAGATCTTCTTTTGATACAATAAGTGCTAGCGTTCATGTGCAAAATCTCTAAACATTATTGTCAATTCAATCATCTAGTAGACCTCTTCATCTTGCTTGTCAGAACTCCATGCCATCTTACAAATATTATAGGACCTCACAAAGCCCTCATTTGCAACACTAATCATAATAGTGGTACAAAAGCCCGAGATGAAAACCCAATGGATATAAACCATGACTACACTTCTAAAAAGATGAATGTGAAATGCAATCTCAAGCAATAACCCAACTACGAACACCTTTACACAAAATCAAAATGCCAAGCAAGACAAGGTTAGAACTCAAACATCTCACATGTACTTTATGAGAACACAAAACCAAGCCATACATAAATCTGCTATATAGGCAAGACATCCAAGAAGATAACTTTCCCAAATTGCAATGGAGGATAAGGTGGAACAACTCTCCAAGAATGTACAAGGAAAATAGAATATTTTCCTTTGTGTGATATAGTGGAAATAACAAAATTACTTAAATAGCCATACATCTTAAGGGGATTGCCAAAGAATGGAAGAATAGTAGAAAAAAATGTGGTATCTAAATTTCTAAGCTCATTAACCCCTAAGAAACTACGATGCCCTCCAAACTATTCTAATAGAAAGAACTTTCCACTCGAATAAGACAAAGCACTAATATTCCAGAGATGAAAAAGATAATGACAAAACAACTCAAAATGTCAAAAAATATGGAATCCAAATAGAAAAGTTAGCTAAAAAAGCATCATAACACCAAGTACTCTAATTCATAAATTGACTAAAATCATCCACTGAAAACTCAATAAAAACACTAGAATTCAATACAATAACAAGACCCATCAATTTTGTAATAACATATGAAGGTTGAAGGTTCAAATTCAATCATATATACAATTCGTACTACGTGAATGACGATATATTGACATACATGTAAGAAATTGACAACAAAATAATGTTTTTTCAACATTTGAAGCTATTGTTGCAGCCCCACTTCCAACAAATGGAACACTTGCAAACCCTGATGAAATTGAAGGGACAATATCAATTGGGGCATTCCTACCCTCCCTTTGCCATTTTCCAGCTATCCTTGATTGGGACACGATTGTGATGATATGAAGAAAAAACAAATTGCTATAAGAAAAACAAATTGATGTAGGAAAAATGGATTACTGTAACAAAAATTAAAAAATATGGATGGCAAATCCACTGACCAACACTTTGAATATCCGCTAAAACTAGTTACTCTCCCTTGCTCGCACTCTGAATCCTCCCACAGCTCCAAAAAATCAACCAAATGGGTGAAAAAAAGGGGCGAAAACAAGCAAACATGTGTCCAAATATCATGACATAAGCCTGACATGTGTCAAACACAAGTCAAAAGACACGATTCAAACTCGTGTCAAGTCCGACATAAAGGATACGAGACATGGGGGAGTAGGGACAAGTCAGGTAACTTAAACCAGCAAGATTTTCCTTGTCTTTCTCCACAAAACCTTTGGTTGGGTTATGTATAATTCCTCTTCAAGATTGCCATTGAGAAAAGCATTTTTTATGCCCATCTGATGGACACTCCAACTAAACCACATTACTAATGCTGTGACCAATTTAATTGCAAAAACATTTGTAGTTAAAGAAAAAATTTCACCAAAATCCACTAGCTCTTGTTGTGCGTATCCTTTAGCAACAAGCCTTGCTTTATGTTTGTCAAGCAATCCATCACAATTATAATTCAATATAAATAACCCATTTACAACCAATGGGTTTCTTTCCTTCACACAACTACACCAATTTCCAAGCTTTATTGTTTTGCAAAGCCTAACAGAGATAGGTATGCCCAATGAGTTTCATGGATTTGAACATAATAAGGATGCCTATATAAATTATCCAAACTTCAAAATATATTATGCGTCTTGCAAAAAAACTAGCTATAGGGGAAATAAACACATACTTAGACTATATTGCGAAAACAAACTTGTATTTCAACAAACATAATTACGCGTTCCTAAAGGTACCATGAGGCAAATGCTTATACATGAAGCACATGTTGGAGGTCCTGTAGGACTGTGGACATTTAGAAGGTATCAGAGGAGCATTATTATTGGCCAAGCATAGCTAAAAGAGCAGCTAAATACATGGAAGAAGTATTGCATTTATCATGTTGCCCAGTGTAAGCAGCAAAATATTGCCAAATACCAACCTTTACCAATGCCAAATAAACCATGGCAAACTAAGCAAGGACTTTGTGTTGGAGGTACCACAACAACAAAGAGATGTAATGATATTATGTTTGTCTATTGATGATAGCTTTTCTAAGGTAGTGCATTGCATAGCTTGTAAAAAAAATAGAGATGCATCCCACATTGCAATGGCTTTTCTTCAGATAGGTGATTCAATGATATGAATTGTATCTCTCCATGGCCTCTAAATTGGCACAAATTTCTCGATCCACTTTTGGCAAATAGTATGAAAGATGTTGGGAACACAGTTTCAATTTATTTTTTGCTTATCATTCCCATGCCGACGAACAAAATGAGATAGTAAATCAGACATTCAAGAAATTGTTGAGATGGCCAATCCAAGACCAACGAAGAGAATGGACATGAAACTTCCTCAAGCTGACTTTACTCTTGAAAATTCTGTGGAATTTTGAGAAAACTGGACCACAGTGCTTATTTTTAAAATCAGTCAAAAGCATTAGATGTCGTTCCTATCTTCAATGCTTGTCAGCCTATAATTACATGGCATGAGAACATGGATCAAACTCAATGTGGCAACAGGACAATGATAAAAATCATTAAGCCAAGAAGCTATTCCAGACAGTTGAAAGAATTTAGAAAATGATGATTGTATTGCAATTGTATCGAGGACCAAAAGGATGGTACCGAGTCAACTGAAAAAGCCTGTGAAAGAATTTAGAAAATGATGATTGTATTGCAATTGTATCGAGGACCAAAAGGATGGTACCGAGTCAACTGAAAAAGCCTGTGAATAGCTAATGCCATGTAGGTGACTGAGAGGCTGCACTAGAAAGACTCGCAACAAAATTGCAGAAGCATTTCATCCAAAGAATAAATTATGTTAGTCAAATGAAAAAGCCTGTCAATAGCTAATGCCACGTAGGTGACTGAAGCTGAACTAAAAAGACTTGCAACAAATTGCAGAAGCATTTTAACCAAAGAATAAATTATGTTACGAAGATTGAACCAGGAGGTTCAGCTTTGAGGGTCTGATGCAGGAGCATACCTTAGAAAAGGGATTTGCATAAAAAAGTTGTGCCTTTTGCTATTATTACTGATTTGTTTTCCGTAAGCATATAATATTAACATTTTATTTGTTTGGGTGGTAATTACAAATTGAAATAATCATGGATAACAACATGATGTTAGGATAATAATAAATTATTATGTTTAAAAGACGGTGGTTGTGTTTTTTCCTTTTTAGGCAAGGTTGGTAGGAAAGATCTGGGCAAATTTCTATTTAGATGGCAAAGATCTATTCTGTCAAACAGGTGAATCATTAAAGTAAATGCATCTATTGAAACTGCGATTTCTGGAAGAGTGCTGCCTCAATTTATTGGTATGTTTGTGTTACGATGATTGAACCAGGAGATTTAGCTTTGAGGATCTCATGCAGGAGCATATCTTTGTGGAGGGGCTTGCATAAAAAGAGTTGCTCCTTTTGCTATTATTAGATATTTGTTTTCGGCAAAAAGAGTTGCTCCTTTTGCTATTATTAGATATTTGTTTTCGGCAAGCATATAATATTAACATCTTGTTTGTTTAAGTGGATGGGTGGTAGTAACAAACAATCATGGATAACAACAAGCTGTTAGGATAATATAAATAATTATGTTTAAAATATGGTGGTTGTGTTTTTTTTTCATTTTTCCTTTTTCGTCAAGGTTGGTAGGAAAGATCTGGGCAAAGTTCTACTTAGAAGGCTCAGATCTATTCTGTCAAAAAGGTGAATTAATGAAGTAAATGCATCGATTGAAACTGTGATTTCTGGAAGAGTACTGCCTCAATTTATTGGCATCTTTGTGTTACGAAGATTGAACCAGGAGATTCAGCTTAGAGGATCTGATGCAGGAGCATGTCTTTGTGAGGGGTTTGCATAAAAAGAGTTGCTCCTTTTGCTATTATTAGATATTTGTTTTCGGCAAGCATATAATATTAACATCTTGTTTGTTTAAGTGGATGGATGGTAATAACAAACAATCATGGATAACAACAAGTTTTAAAGGTGGTGGTTGTGTTTTTTTTTTTCATTTTTCCTTTTTCGGCAAGGTTGGCAGGAAAGATCTGGGCAAAGTTCTACTTAGAAGGCTGAGATCTATTCTGTCAAACAGGTGAATTAATGAAGTAAATGCATCTATTTAAACTGCGATTTCTGGAAAAGTACTGCCTCAATTTATAGGTAAAGGTGTTACGAAGATTGAACCAGGAGATTCAGCTTGGAGGATCTGATGCAGGAGCATATCTTTGTGGAGGGGTTTGCATAAAAAGAGTTGCTCCTTTTGCTATTATTAGACATTTGTTTTCGGCAAGCATATAATATTAACATCTTGTTTGTTTAAGTAGACGGGTGGTAATAACAAACAATCATGGATAACAAGAAGCTGTTAGGATAATAATAAATAATTATGTCTAATGTGTTCTTTTTTTTCTTTTTTCCTTTTTCGGCAAGGTTGGTAGGAAAGATCTGGCCAGAGTTCTACTTAGAAGGCTGATATCTATTCTGTCAAACAGGTGAATCAATGAAGTAAATGCATCTATTTAAGCTGCGATTTCTGGAAGAACACTGTCTCAATTTATTGGTGTGCTTGGATCCGAAATCTCTGGTACTGTATGGATGACTGAATTTATTGTTCCGTGATTATTTTTAAGAGTTATTCCCCCTGTTTCTACCACATCAATTTTCCAATCTTTGTTACATTTAGACATAAGGTTAATTGGCACAGTCCCACAATTTAAGATACAGAAGAGAAGAGAATGTATGTCACACCTGTTGAAGGGGAGGCCATGAACATTTCCAGTAAGGCATCCAAAATGCCACCATTTCTCCATAAATAAGGCTCGCAAGCCACACGCAGCAAAGAAACACCGTAAGCCGCCAGATGCTCTGCATTCTTCTGAGTCTCGCCTCCGACCAGGATAAATTCTTTCAGAAAACAATGACCGAAAAAAAAAATTCTAAAACCCTTTGACTGCTTTTGAATCGAAATTTGTCTTTGCAAGTCGTGGTCCAGACATGACTCAAAAAGGTTTTATTTTAATGCGAATCGAAGCTGAAACGAGAATTTCTTCTCTCAACGACCCCGTACTGTTGATGACTCCTAGCAATGTCCGACAAAATTATCTGTATAGGAGAACTTCATAGTCAGCATACATATAGTATGCACCGTGTGCACGTAGCATCCTATGTTTCGATTCAAACATATGTCAATTAGGGCAAGGGAAGTTACATAAGAGTGTTCAAATAGCGGTTGATGACTCCTAGCAATGTCTGACAAAATTATCTGTATAGGAGAACTTCATAGTCAGCATATACGTAGTATCCACCGTGTGCACGTAGCATCCTATGTTTCGATTCAAACATATGTCAATTAGGGCTAAGGGAAGTTACATAAGAGTGTTCAAATAGCGGGGTCATATGAGCATGTTATACATAGAGTAGTATTATGTTAAAAAAAAAATTATTTTAACGAGGTTGAAGATAGTTTATAGGATAGATTATTTTTTTATTTGTTTGATGTATTCGGTTTCACAATTTTTTGTGAAGTTTCAAAATAAATGTTCCGAGTTTTTCGATAAATTCTTTGCTAAATAGATTATCCCAATTTCCAAGAGTTAGCTGCTAACATATCTACATAATTTTCCCTGTTGTCTTTGAAGGCCTCATATTCTAAAATGAAATGTTTTT
>APFE031192690.1:139000-157026 GCA_000404065.3 Pinus taeda | reverse complement strand
CACTTCTATAAGCTTCCGAACATAATTCTCCAATAGGTCTTTTTGATCAAAGATTATCTTAATATAGGGTCATATATCCTTGATTGATTCAGTAAATTCTTCCCATAGAATTTCCTTTGCCAAACCTAGTTTTTTTCCAAGGTAGTACTCTTTAATTTCCTTCTGCAGAACATCAATATGAATTTTTGTCCTTTGCAACTCAGCTGCATGTGAACTATCTACAACTGCCTTCATATGTTTTAATTCCTTTAGTTCATCCTGCAACTTCGTCATTTCAAATGTCTGAATGGACATATTTTGAATAGCTTCTGCAAGTTGTTCAGATCCTTCTCCTGTACCTGTAGTTGATGTTGTGCCTGAAGTAGAAACTCTGGTTATTGAGCCTATTGAAAGAGGAACTACATCCATTGGAATTTGAGCCTTCTTGACAGCTTCTTCTTTCTCTTTGACCAATTTTTCCATTTGCTCCTCCATCTATTTTATTTGTAGATTCTGTCCCATGATGAGCTTCATCATGTGAGATTTCGGAGTCTCAGTTTCTTCAATCTCCTTGGTCATTGGATCCTTAGAAGATGGTAGTTTGATTTGTTTCCTTAATGATGAGAGCTCAACATTTTTCTTCTTAACAAGTTCTTCCGCTACATTTATGTTTGAGGGATCATATCCCATTTTTAGCACCAGATCTTCCAAGGATTTGATCTTGGTGTCGTTTGCCAGTGAGGAAACCTTTTCTAATTTCAGTTGTGACTATGTATTGGCCAAGGTGACCTGCAACTTTGACAAACTCATGGAAGTATGAGTTAAAGTGGAAGAAATCATCTATCAAGTTTGTTTATGTATCTCAATTTAATCAATTGGATGCACATCTTTTACAATAAACTCAAATGAAGATTTCTTCTGATAATGTGCATGAGTCCCGGGATGTGGAATATGAGCTTGCATGAAATTGAAATGCATTTTTCCCTTCTCAGAATCAAAAACTAAAAGAATTCTGGCATAAGAGATGGAGGAATGTTTCCAGAACTAGGTATAGGTGTTCAATTTCAACTCTTCATTCTTCTTTTAAACTCACTGAAAACATGAAATATGTCCTCCTCCTTGTCCTTCTGAATGCTTCCACTGGTCTGAATTACCAGTTATTCATGAGAAGTAGTGGAATGAGTTGGGGACTGGGTAGATTGTGTATAAAGTACCGTGTCTCCAATTTCATCAAATGTTGTTTTTTGGGACATGTCCTGCTCCAACAATCACAGAGATCCTAGGTCTCTTCTTTCTATGCACAATCCTAAAACCCTGGCTTGATGCTTCAGTTGTAGGGGACGACTATTCTTCCCTTCCTCTTTTAGCTGTCTTTTCTTGTGCAAGTGGAGTTTGTACATTTGAAGTAGAAACTGCCCGCTCTTCAGCTTCTTGAAGGGTGTTCTCTTTCCATTCCAATTGATTTTTGTATTACTCTATTTCAGGTCTAGTTGTGTGGTGATATGCAATAAAATTATTTTCAACCTTGAGTTCAGAAATCACTCCCATTGGGTCATAATACCAAGTGAAACTGAGACAAAACTTCATTTCCTTTAGTAACCATTCTTCTTCTTCTACTGCTCCTCTAGTGTTGTAGATGAATGGACCAACCTGAGCTTTTAGCTTGAATTGTGATTTCTTCACAAAGTGTACTTCATCTGCATTTAACATCTACCTAATATATTCTAGTGAAAATATTCTAATGGGAAGGTACTTGGGAAGTTTGTAGGGTGGAAGCTCACAACCATAAACCCTGATTTCTATATAGTTTTGGTAAAGATACCAATCTCCTCTTGTCGCTTGATCAACTAGCTGCAACACTTTCACAGTTTCATCACTGATTCTTGGTATTGGAGTGTTGCTCATAAGACTAATAAATGAATAAACAATTCTATGAACTATTTATAGATAATTTCTTCTTTCTCCTTCATTCCCATGATTCTCCAAAAGATCACTGATTGATAGTTTCCTTCCTCATCTAGCTTCTGTAAGGTGAATGGAAATTTGTCTCCTTGAAAATTTATAAAAAGTTACACAAGTATTGCAGCATACTTGAATACTTCTTCAGTGTTAAAGTGGACAAATTTCTCATGTATGGCTTCAGCTAGGAATTTTCTAAAGTTATAGAGAACAGTGGGTTTGGAATCAATAGAAAAGATTGACAAGAAACCTAGGATAGCTTCATTAACATATTGATCAGAATTGTAACCAAGCAGATAGGACAAAATACTGGTGATTTTCTTGTTTTTGTCATGGAACATGGATGAATCATAGGGAGGGCTTCTCTTAGGCAAAGGACTATCTATAGCTAGGAAAAGTTCAAGAGTCTGGGATCTTTTAGTAAAATCTAGCTTTTGATAAGCTTATATTAGGATTTTATGAGAAAAAGGATGGGTTTATGTAGTAGTTGGAGCTTGCAACATATTTTCAATGGACTCAACATTGATGAAATAGAGGACTTCTCCTATGTGTGAAATGATTTCCCTTTGAATGGGATCATAGGACTCATGGCATTTCCTAACAAATTCGGGTGCTTTGTGTATCTGAGGGAAAATATAGTGGGGAAGGAGGGAGTTCCGCAGTCCTATTTCATTTGTTTGATCAATTAATTGATCCTCCATCTAGCAGTAAATTTCATATAAATCAAATTGAGAAGAGGACTCAATGATTTGACAGTCTTTTTCAACCAGGGGAGTATGATGGAAGTCAATTTGCGGATCAATAAGAGGATTTGGGATTTCTACAATTTATTTTCCCTTAGGAGGCATCTTATCAAATGAATTGCAAACTGAAAGTGATTGAAATGGATAAAATTGGTCTGAAACTTAGTGATAAGAGTAAAAACAGTATGACTGAAAAGAGACAAGTGGACCTAGATGTTGGCTTTCTTCTGAATAGAACAAAGTGACTGCTTAAGTGTTGAACGATTGCTGAGATGCAAGGATAAAATATCCAGTGATCAATTTAGTTAGAGAAATGCACTGTGTAATAGTGTTCATGAAGGAAAAGGGCTTATAATGGATTAAAATGGAGCGGGACTAGTTAATGAATGACTAAGTACTCATTAATTATCCAATGGGATTTTTAAACAGGTCTATGGGGCATAAATTTGCGGGAGTACGAATTAAATGAATAACGGATAGGCGACATCTGATTGGATGGAGGAGGTGACATGGAGTGAACGTGGACAGTGACGTCGGAGTGGTGGTAAATGGTCAAACGTAAACCACGTTCGGGAGCAACTTGAGGTGGTAAGCTGTTTTGGGATTTTAAGTCCCGAAAGACTAGAATGATGGAAAAGTGGTTTAAGAGGGTGGTTTCCAAAATTTCCCACCTTGGACCCCCCCCTCGCTGATAAAGTTTGGATGGCAAAAGAGGGCCTAGGAGCGATGTGGGCCATCGGATCTCGGGGGAGTGTGCAGGATGTAAGGTGAGATGAAATGGATTTAACATTGTGAAGTAGAAAGCGATGGTGGGGACAAGATTTATGGCGAATGTGACAGTTTGGTGTTATGGCGAATTAATGAATGAATTTAGGATATTGTAAAATACATTGGTACCTAGGATTATGGTTAATTAAATCCCATACCATATGCACATCTTTTGAATGTTATAACTTAGGATAATATCCTTTCATGCTCCAATTGTATTCCATTTGTCTACCTACCCTTATCTTTCCTAACATTTTTCATTTAGTTTTCTGAGTGCATTTAGGCTAGCAATTCAATATTTTCCTTTTAATGACTAATATACATCTATACCTTATTTCCTGCATTGGCTCATATTAAACTGTTGAGAAAATTTTATTTGCTACCTATTGACAAACAATTTGAATCAAATCCAATCATGATTAAATTGTACAATTGGATTGTATGAACTTAGTGTGGCATTTGGATTTGCAACACTTTCAGAGTTTATTGTTTTCTTTTTTTCTAGCATAACATTTTATTTTTGCCTTCATTTTTTAGGGCATCTATTCTAACATTTTATTTGATATGGACTTATTCATCAAATATCCATAAAAATTTGTATTTAATAGTCTTTTTGTCCATATGCTAACTTAACATTTTTTGAAATATATTTCATTTTTTGACTAATTGATACTAACCTACAAAAACCAAAAAATGCTACAACATCGGCTCTAACTGGGTACTGCTTTCTCCTGTAGAATGCAGATAACCTGCAGATCCATGTGCTTTCTCCTCGAGCTATGGAGTCTTTGCTGTAAAAATCACGCTAACAACTTGAAAAGTAAAAGACATCATATTTTTTACAATGGTAGTAATGAAATCTACTTAAACTTCCCAGTATTGAATGTAATGGTTGAGAAACCTTACATTAACATGATAAGTGGAATATAGTCCCTCAAGATTTTGTAGCACCAAAGTGTTGTTTCCCTCTACTTTAGCAATAGCTAAAGGTCCAAACCATAGGTTATCAAACTTGCCATGCTTTCCCTTATCTTCTCTTCTGGAATCCCATCTTAGAACTAGATCACCCTCCTTAAAGTCCCTTTCCCTGGCTCTTCTATCAAACAGGCTCTTCATCTTATTCTGATACTTTTTCAATTTATATTGAAATTGATCTATGCTTTCATTTAGTTCAATAATCTGTTTATTCTCCCTGAAAAATCATCAAGTTCATTAGTTGAATCCTGCAGGAATTTTAAAATAGGGAAGGCCAAGTTGGTAGGGAAGATTGCATCTTTCCCATAGACTAACTGAAAATGAGATTTCCCAATAGATCTCTTTGGAGTAATCTTGTTTGCCCACACTGCATAAATTAGATGAGAGTCCCAGCTCCTTTTATGATCTGCTAAAGTATTTTTGATCACCTTTACCAGACTTTTATTTGAGGATTCTGTAAGACCATTACCTTGAGGGTAATATGGAGTTGAATGATGTAATAGAATCAGATATTTCTAGAAAAAATCAATCATTTTAACACTGGAAAATGTTGTTGCGTTATAAGTAACAATTTGTGTTGGGAAACCAAACCTAGATAAGATATTTTATTCAATGAATTTGATTACTACTGAATCAATAACATTTCTTACTAGAATTGCTTCCACCCATTTGGTAAAGTAGTCTGTTGTAGTGAGAATCCATCTATGCTAATTACTTTAAGTAGGATGAATTTCTCCAATAAAATCTAATCCCCATTGGAGAAAAGGTGTAGAGACTATTGTTGGGATCAGTAGAAGAGTTGCTAATTTTTTCTTACCATCAAACATCTGACAAGGGACACAATTTATCTGACAAGGGACAAAACTTCTGACCTTTGCTCCTACTTGTAAGAACAATGTGGGCCAATAAAATCCTACCCTTAATATCTTATATGTTGTTTCTATCCAAGTATAATGTCCTCCACAAAGTCCTGTATGAAATTGATCAATGATTCCTTCAGTTTTTGGTTCTGTTAAACATAATAACAAAATGTTTAGTGGGTCTTTCCAGTATATATTTTCATTTATGATACAATAATTGACTGCTATTAATTTGATATTTTTACATTGACTCTTGGAGAATGACGCTAGACACTCAAAATAGATCAATAAATTTACAATATCCTGATACCAATTTGATAAGAGAAATTTGTCATCAATGTGTAAAGGGATGATCTGATCTGAAGGTAAAGGTTCTTATGGATTCTTTCTTCAGGATGTAGGGAAGGTTCTTGTGGATTCTCCTCATTCAAATTTTGGGAAGGTTCTTGTGGATTCTTCTCTTCCGCAAGAACAAAAGGTTCTCATGGATTCTTCTTATTTGAACTTTTAGAAGGTTCTTGTGGATTCTTCCCTTGTATTTCCAAAACAGAATTGATGCCAAGCACTTTACAGTTGGATTCAGCTAGAAGCTTAGCTAATCCTTGACCCTTGACTAGCTTTGTAGTTCTGATAGTTAGATCAAACTCCAGTATTTGAGTGATCCATCTACCTCTCTTCCCATCAGTGTGAGTTTGGGTTAAAACAATCTTCACAACACTATTAGGAACATAAGAAATAATATGTGAATGTAGGACATACATCCTAAATGATTTCAGGGATTGTATAAGGGCATAAGATTTCTTCTCAACTATGTCATACTTAAGCTCGACATCTCTCATAACCTTACAGAAAAAGGCTATAGGTTGGTCATGGGAATCTTCATTCTTTTGTAATAAAACAACAACAAGGGTTGTTTTAGAGGCAAAGGAAAATATACCGAATGGCTTGGTATAATCAGGTTTAGCCAAGGTTGGAGCTTCAAAGATAGCCTTCTTGATTTGGTCAAATGAATACCTGGAAGAGACAGTCCATTTAAGTTCATGATCCTTTTGGAGCATATCAGTTATCCCTTTCACAATTTCAGCATAATTTGGGATGAACCTCCTAAAAAATTAATCTTGCCTAGAAAAGCTTGGATCCCCTTCTTATTTCTAGGTAATGAAAATGTTTTTATTGCAGAAACACGTTTGGAATCAATCACCACTCCTTATTTTGAGATTATATGGCCTAGCATATTTCCTTATTTGATAGGAAAGAGAGACCTTTTAGGATTGAGGTATATTCCAAATTTCCTACACCTGTCAAAAGCCTTCATCAAGTGCTTTAGATGTTTCTGATCATAATTAGAAAAAATAGTTATGTCATCAAGATAAATGACTACAAATTTGTTTACAAGTCCCACAAAATCTATGTCCATAGCTCTTTGAAAAGTTTCTCCAGCATTGGACAATCCAAAGGCAATTCTAGAGTACATAAATGTACCACTGGGTGTAGTAAAGGTTGTCTTCTCTCTGTCTGTTGGATCAACATTTATCCGATTGTAACCTGAAAAACCATCAAGCATGGAAATTATTTGTGCTCCTAAAACCATCTGAAGTAACTGATCCATTTTGGGTAAAGGGTAATTATCCTTTAATGATTCTTTACTCAAATTCCTAAAGTCCACACAAATTTTGATTTCCCCGTTCTTCTTTTTGACAGGACCTAAATTAGCAACCCAATTAGAGTATCTAAGAGGGAGAATAATTTGGGCATCTAGCATTTTCTTAATTTCCTTTTCTACGGTTGGTAGAAGTGTTGGATTGATCCTCCTAAGTTTCTGTTAACAAAGTTTTGCTTTTGGTTTTAAAGGAAACTTATGGTGTATCAATGATGTATCATAAGTTTTTAGAACAGCATAGTTCCATGCAAAAACATCCTTTTATTTTTCAAAGAACTTAAGATATTGAGCTTTAATTCCGGGATCTAAGGATGCATAGATTTTGAGGCTCCTAATGTCATCATTTGTTCCAATGTTCATTTCCTCTATGTTATCTTGTGGAGAGATTGATTGTGGGTTTCTAAGGACATCATTTTGATCAAACAATGTTTCTAAAGGAATGATTCCTTTGGGAATCAAATTGTTAGACAACTAAAAGATATCATCATTAGCAATTTTTGAGCTGAAATATGAGTTATTATTTTCATTTGAATTCTCAATTGTTTCTGTTGAATTTTTATCAATTTGTAGAACTGAAAATTGATCTATAATCTACAAAAAATATTTTAATTGTTCATCATCTTCAAATATCTGCCAATATTTTAGGTTATCTAGGATAGATGGCCTTTATTTTACTTGTATTTGATAGATCACATTAGTTTGATTAGGGATTTTAAATGAACTAGCAGAAACAACTAGGGAATCTGCAAGAATATTCTAATCCCTTGGGATATAAGTCAAATTAAAAGAATTGAAGAAATTTTCAACTGAATCCCAAACCTAATTTCAATAGGATCTAAGCCTAGGATGTTTCGTTTGGCAAATATTTCTAACTTGTTTAACAATGAGCTTTGAGTCAGTAAAAATACTCAGGCTTTGTACTTTTAAGCTCTTGGCTAACTGCAGTCCTAAAAGGAAAGCCTCATATTCAGCTACATTATTTGTAACTTCAAAATCAAGTTTGCATGATTGTGTAATGTTTTCTTTTTCCAGTGACCACCCCATCTCCCACTCCATCCTTTGTACAAGAACCATCAAAGAATAGCTTCCAAACATCAGTCTGATTTTATACATGTCTTTCAATTACATCTTCAATTTTTGCTTGAGTTTCATGTGTTTGATTTGAAGAAAGTTGGAAACAACCAAAATATTGATCAATTGCATATATGGGATGGTTTCTTAGCTGATATTTTTTTAAAACAATGTGCACAAATCTCACCTTTGTATATAGCCTTAGTTGCTCTCCCCCAATAAACAGGAATACTGGCATAAGACATGTCCATTTGAAGATTTCCCCCTAATTTAGCAAAATAATACCTTGAAAGGAGAATTCCAAACTTGGGAGGGATATCTATGACAACTATATATAACACTACACTCTTTACTGGGATTTGAGCAAGAGTGACTACTAAATCCTTAATCAATCTTAGACAAGGCACCCTTTTGGAATCAAAGGTGTACAAATCATGACAGGATCTAGTTCTGTCACGATTTAAATGATCCATGATAGTTTTTGGCATAAGATTATGCGATGCTCCAGAATCAAGCATTAAATTGTATAACATAGAATCATTTGGTTTAAGAGTACATAGAAAGGGGGTACTATTTCATCTACCATATCTGAGCTAGGAACAAAAACAACTACTGGTTTTTCATCTTGAAGACTAATGATATCACTTTTAGCATCAATCGAGGCGTTTTGTATCCATTTGGAGACTTGATTTTTATATCCAGGGTTTTTGGAAAGTTCTAAAAGTGGTATAGAGATTTTAACTCTTTCTAACTCCTTTTCAACATTAAATGTAGTTAAAACAATTTTTCCAATTTGAGTGGTATCAGTTGATGGATTTAATGGTCGAATAATAGTTGTTTGAGTTTCAGCAGCATTGGTACAAGGTTCAATTGTTGGAGGTTCCTTAGGGGATCTTCCAGGACCAGGTCTAGGCCTAAGATCATATCTTTTGTTTAGTTCTGCAATTAAGAATTAAAAGAAGGCATGGTATTTGGAAGCCTGTGAGGAGTCTTGATCGTGTTGAACCTACTTTTGTTGTGAGAGAGGAATAATAGCAGTCTAACCAAAAGAGGTATCCATATTATTAATATGTTCAGTTATAGTCATAGTATTGTCATCAGGTTGTTAATCATTTATAAGTAAAGGAGTTTGAACTTGTTGATCATTACTAGGCCTTTGAAGAATTTTTAATAGTGGATTTCTTTTGTATTGACCTTGATTTTGATTTTGGAATCGAGTGATCGTTTGTTGAACTGTTCTAGGTTGAGTCTCAATCTTTCAAATTCTATTGGACAGATTTCTAATAATCTAAGTTATTTCATTTATTTTAGAGTCTTCAGTTTTAGTCTTAGAGGAAGTTGAGGCCTCTTGACTCAATTCAAGTTTTATTTGGGCTTTTTCCTCTTTAGCTTTTAGAGTGGCTAAGGTAGACCTATTTGCTTCCACCTCTATAGCATTATTTTTCATGTCTTCAAGAGTCCTTGAAGCTCATTCTCTTAACATCACAACAAAATAATCTTCAAAAAAATTTAAAAACCTAGAATTAGTTGCTGCTATAGGTGATTTTCAATCAGGGGACATCTTACGATAGAGTTTGTTGAAACTTTGGATAAAATTAGAGACAGGTTCACCAAAGTTTATTTTAAGTTCTTCAAACTCAGTTAAAAAGTAAAGAGCATCTTTCTTCACTCCCCTTTGAATTTTGAATATATTTTTTAATTCTTCCTAGTTTCTAATGGAATTTGTAGGTAACTGCCTAAACCAAGTCCTCACATTTCCCTCAAGAGACTGAACAAACAACCTCATGTAAACATTTTCTTGTTCTATGTTCATGTTATCTGCAAAGTCTAGAAAGGCTTGAAGGTGATCCTCAACTGAGGGACTGGTTTCTCTATTATATCTAGGAAGGTGCTTTAAATATCCATTAGGGAAAGCATCAAGGGCTGGAGGTAAAAGTAAAGTTGCATATCTTGCCTATACAATGGGTTGAAATGCCATAATGGAGGATGATGAATAATATGTTTATGAAGATGATGATAAGGAAGAGGGAGATGGTGAAAGGGGGGGAGAATTAGTATGTGGAGGTGAAGAAGGAGGAGATAAATAAGGTGGAGACTTCCTGAATGATTTTAAAGGAGTTTTAATAACCAACTCGTGGACTTGAGAATGAATATCCTCTCCAATTTCAAAGAGTGGATTTGAATATATACCAAAGGTCCCTTCAGGTTGTTTAAAAGTAGAATATTTTGGTGGTTCAGAGGTGGAATGAAATAAATAAGTGGTGGGGGATATAAAGTCTATAGGTTTGTATTTAGGTAGATGAACACCTAGGTCAGACTCAAATTTAGGTGATCTTGGTGGAAGTTGGGGTTCTGGATGAGATTCAAGTGAATGAATAAGGAAATTTGATTTGAAATCAACTCCCCTATCTAAGAGTTCAGCAACCCTAGGTGATAGGTAAGTGTACTCTGGATTGGATGGAATGTGAAGATGGTTGATGTCTTCTTCTAGAACTGGCCTTTCTCACAAGTCTTTCTAGATCTGACAGAGGACTAACTGTGTTAGATTCAAAATGGGATCTAGTGTGCTTAGAAGGTGAAATTTAATACAGTGGAGTCACCAGGTGAAGGATTTTGACCTATCTTGAAATTTAATCACCTTAAAGGACTAGGAATAATATCATTGACCCATGAAAACTTAATGAAATTCGAATCCCCAACAATGGCACCAAATTGATGTTGTATCTCTGAGATGATAATGGTCATCTAGCATGACAAGGCATCTAAGATAATTGTTTTGGGGGTTTTGTTTTAATTTGGAGGACCAATGTATGAAACAAATTTAAAACAGTGATGCCTAACCTTTTGAATAGTATTAATATTTAAATAGAGAGATGCTATTAAAATTCACACAGTGATATAGCTTGCATGGTGGTGAGCAGAAAAGAGAGATGGTATGACTACCATAGTCTTCAAATTGAAAATTGAATAATCATAAGTAAGAAAACCTTTAAACTATGTTCATAAGGTTTAACAAAATATGCTTAAGCTTACAACAGATGCTGATGATTTTATGATTTAGAGGGAATTAATAAAACAAACAGTTTATATAATTCATTCTCATTATAGATGATTACTTCATAACCTTATAAGAATAATTGAAACACAATTACTCCTACCTGGTTATATTTGTAAAACATAAGAATATGAAGAAAACGCTGTGAAATAAAACTGGAAAAAGCTTACAGAAAAAACGAAACTGTATGAATCAAAATTTAGAATACATTTGCTTTTGTATTAATGATTCAGAAAAGTCGAGCACATTCAATATTTAGAAGTGCTTCTTCATGGGTGCAACCTTTAATAACTTGTGAAAGAGAGTTATTTATACAATTTGAGAACTGAGAAAATATCTTAAACTTCTTCACAAAAATATATAATTACAAAATCTGGAATATAAATTGATAGTCGATCTGTCACTATTTTAGTGTTGAGTTGTTGATGATTGTTGCTGGAAAAACTGAGAAATGTTGAGCTGGTGATGACTATCCCTGTAAATATTGAATGTTGTTTGATCACCCTTTTAGTCAAGTAAATCAATTAATTCTTCCCATCATTTCTTATCTGGGATAGATAACTTAGTTACTCTCATATAAACTTCATCCATCTTTGTATACGTAGTAAAAGTGGGTTTTACTAGAAATATATGCCTAATTTCATCTAGGATGAAAAAGGAATCTCTGAGTGCATTCAACACAAAACTTGGTGTTGTTGCACCTCTTATATTTGAAACTGAAGCAGCATTGGTACCCACCTTTGTAAGCTTCCGAACATAATTCTCCAACAGGTATTTTTTATCAAAGAATATCTTAATATAGAGCGAGATATCCTTGACTGATTTAGTAATTTCTTCCCATAGAATTTTCTTTGCCAAACCTAGTTTGTTTGTTCCAAGGTAGGACTCTTTGATTTCCTTTTTCAAAACTTCAATCTAACTTTTTGTCCTCTGCGACTCGGCTGCATGTGAACTGTTTGCAACTACCTTCATATGTTTTAATTCCTTCCATTCATCTTGCAACTTGTTCATTTCAATTGTCTGAATGGATGAATTTTGAACGGCTTCTGCAATTTGTTCAGCTCCTTCTATTGTACATGTAGTTGATGTTGTGCCTGAAGTAGAAACTCTGGTTATTAAGATTGTTGAAAGAGGAACTACATCCATTGGAATCTGAGCCTTCTTTGTAGAAATTCCCACTGTAGATCAACATATTACGAAATATACTAAAACACAATACAAGATCTACTTCTACAACACTTTGTGGAAGCTTAATCGAATTGAGCAAGATAAATTGAACATATATAACTTATAAGGAGAAATCAATCACACATAATATAGAAGAAATAACCCAGGGAAAGCCTCAGCCTAAAACCCCAATCTCTGTATTATCATACAAGTGGAAAATAGTCATATAATTACACAAAGCCTTAGCTTGGAAGCCAACCAGCTCTTAGTATAATCCCTCTGCTGCTCATAGACAATCAAAGGCCTCTCACAAAACTTCTCCTCTACCCTCCAAGCCTCCTTTTTCTTTGCATAATTTTCCTTGGGGTCCAGTGCAACCACTTGTGTGAATTGGCCTCTTAACACACTCACTAACCTCTGATCCAACTATGCAATCCTGAAGGAGATAAATCCTTCTCCATGGATGAGTTTCTTTTATAGGAACAATCCATCCAACTAATAATACATTGTACCTCCTCTGATCTCAACTAGGTCTCTGTCTGAACTGACATGCATGAGTTATTCATGAGAGAATATTCAGTGATCAGGAGAGCAACAGTTACATACATGCAAGCATTAACTAACTGAACTCACATTAATTTAAGCAAACTGTTTAAATCAATCTAACTAGACTTGACTCAGTTAACTAAGCTAACTAATTACAACTCAAATTAGAACTCATCCTTATCTCTTTAACTGATGGATAAATTTCTCAATTAAAGGAGAAACTGTTGCATGTCCTCACATAGACTTCATGTTTGTTTTTTCACAACTAATTTAACTCATGGTGAATTAATTAATTTATTTTCAAATAGAAGTTCAAATTCGAATTTTGCTTCCTATTTTAGTCTAGGGACTGACTAAAATTTGAATCCATCCCAAATTGGTAAAAATAGCAATGTTAATTTTAGCACTTCCATTTTTCATTCCTTGTTGCTCAATCAAGCGCTGGTACCCAAACTGCTATTTATAGCAGTGCAATTTTTAGCACTTCTATTTTTAGCATTTCTTGTTGCCATTTTCAACACTCCCTCTCAATAAGAAAGGCATTCAACTCGAACACGATCTTGTACTTTTGGAATGTTCTGCATGCAACACTTCTACCAAGTGTGGTTGCTCCAGCAACTCTAGAAACAAAAAAAATTCCCAACTGACCTCTCTGTTGGGCTAGAAACATACTCTGATGTTGAAGATCTACCTTCTGCTGACAAGTGCTCCCTCTCTGACCTCTGAGCTGCTACAACACTCTATGCATATCACACCATTTCACACCTCTCTGTGTTATCCTGCACTGGTGCAACACTCCTATGCCTCTCGCATTATTGCAACCTGCTAGCTCTACAAAGTCCTAGGACTCCTACACTGTAGCTCTCTCTGCTACTCCATCTGCATTGTCTCTACCCACCTATCCAGTCCTGCTACTCCTCGTCGGGGCTCCTATAGCAAAGTCGAATCAAAGAGGTTGGGTACCTCAATGATCCTACCCCTATTCCAGCCTTCTTGGGACAATCACTCCACAATGCCCCACCTCCTACCTGGAGGTATGGATGCATGTGATCCCTCTTCCCACCTGGGTCAAAATTTCCCCCTACTGGAGGTCTTTGCATGAGTAGATGTCTCTACTCAATCTCCTCTCATATTCTCTAGTTATGGCTACTCCACAACCTCCTGAAGCTACTTCACCAATCATGGCTCCTCCACAATTGTCTAAGACTTCTTCTGGCATTACATGTTGAGAGGTAATGAACTCTCCCTCTCAACCACCAAGTCTCCATCAGTTGCCTTGGTCCTCAAGGCTTTGCATGCACCTTGAACCTCAAGAGCATACAGGTTATTGACCCATGAAGCAATTTGCTTCACCTTTCTAGTGATGTTGTGTCTAAGGAAAACCTTTCCCTTGCTGAAGACTAAATCACAGCCTCTATCCTCTAGCATCGCGATCAACACCAAATTTCTCTTCAGTCCTGGTGCATACTTGACATCGGTCAAGGTAATGTGAGCTCCATGCTCCCTCTGAAAAACAACCGTGCCTACACCTGACACACTATACTTTTCATCATTAACCATCGCTATGAGTATCTGGAGATCTTTATCGTCCAAAGTACTAAACAAAATCTTGTCATTGGTCATGTGGAAAGAAGCTCTGTTTTCAAGAAACCAACCACTTCCCACCATGGATGAAACCATGCATGTGAACAATGTGAAATCTAACTCTAATTGTGAGGCCAGTGCCTCACCTTCTGATCCTTCCACGGATCACTTCTTGGATCTCCTCAGTGAACAATTTGTAGCAAAATGGCCCACCTCATGACAATGAAAGCATCGCACTTTCAATTTGTCAAACTTCTTCCCACCATGGGAAGAACTAGATTGGGAAAGAGAATCCTTCTCCTTCCCCTTCTTCAGCTTACTCACTAAGGCACAGTTTTCTTCGTCCTCCATGGATGAAGAACCATCTCTGGTGCTTATTCTTATCTCCTCATGCATCAAATCCAACCAAAGTCATTCCCAATTTGGTAGTTTCTCTCTTCCATTAACCGAGTCTTGTTAGCTATGCCAGCTCTTAGGAAGATTGAGGAGTGCAAGACTCACCATGTCATCATCAGTTGTCACGATCCCTACACTTCCAAGCTCATCCTTGCATGTGGCGAGCTTGTTCAGATACATAGAGATTGTGTCACCCTTTTCACACTTGATCTTCCTAAGCTAATATCCTTTCAGTGCCAGCTTCCTCTGATCGCTCCTATTCTGATATAGATCTTTCGATGTTTTCCACATTGAAAACAATGTCTCCTTCCCATGGAGACTCGAGACTATGTAATCTCGAATTCCCTCCAGAAGGATTATCCTTGTTCTAGCCACACATTTCTTCCATTCAGCCAATTTAGTAGCACTAGTCAGCTTTGGGACTTCTTGATCAATGAAGTCCTTTATACCATTATCCTCTAGTACTGCTTCCATGCGATCCTTCTAGGCTACATAATTGAATTTCCATTAAGGGCATATTCGAGTCTTAAACCATTGAACGCCATAGGTGAAATAGAAATGTGATAAGAACTCAATTTCTATATTCAGGAATCACAAAATTCAAACTTCTCCCTTCTTGTATACTATTCTTCCTTGATCACCTTTGCTCTGATACCATGTAGAAAATCCCACTCTAGATCAACAGATTATGCAATATACTAAAACACAATACAAGATCTACTTCTACAACACTTTGTGGAAGCTTAATCGAATTGAGCAAGATCAATTGAACACATATAGGTGATAAGGAGAAATCAATCACACATAACACAGAAGAAATAACCTGGGGAAAGCCTCAGCCTAAAACCCCAATCTCTGTATTATCATACAAGTGGAAAATAGTCACATAATTACACAAAGCCTTAGCTTGGAAGCCAACCAGCTCTCAGTATAATCCCTCTACTACTTGTTGAGATTGCAACAAGATGATGGAGCTTAGTGAAAAGAGTCGCCTTCACTAAGTGGGCCCGCAGGCAAATTATGGCACAAAGTCTAATTTTAGACTATGTCTATTTTTAGACATATGGATCATGTCTATGAGTTGCAAGATGTTGTTTATGGATGATTGGTCAAGTTGGAAAAAATAGATGGACTTCTATTTTTAGACAACAGTGGTGACACTATCAAGTCTAATTATAGAGCAGTCAAATATTATTAGCTTATAATAATATTTAGACTATAAACTTTATCTTATTCTCTTGGAGCACTTCAGTTTGACTTACAAATGTGGCACATGCAACTGTCAGAAGGAAATATGTTTTCTTTGTGGGTCAGTGAGTTGTTGCATGCATGACTTTGGTTAGAACTCAATCAGTTGAGTTTGGTGGAGTTGATTGTGGAGTTGATGGAGTTGTGTTCAATTTGACTTGGTTAAACTAGTTGTAATTAGTCTAACTGAAAATAAACTAATGATGAGTTGTTAAAATAATTATTAACTCATAATGCAACTAAAGAATACATCAGTTAACTCAGTTGCATGTCAATGCATGTTCAGTTCAGGGGGCCCAGGTGTTAGAGGATCAGATTGCTATCAGTTGTGACTATAGTTGTACATGAGGATTTGCACAATCAATGGGATTGAGTTATGCCAATGGGAATTGGCCAATACCAAGGGATTATAGCCTCTGCTCACGTGATTCCCAGTGTGAGTGATTCTTTTGAGGTAAATACGAGTTTGGTTCAACCATTCTCATCCATTCTTGAGCAGGTATTGAGCAGTGGAGGCAGGCAAGCAGTGGAATAGATTTGGAGATCAGATATGAGCTGTATCGTGTGTAACAGGTGGAGATAGTGCTGGATACTTGTGAGAAGTATTGACTATTGTAATGTTACATGTTCTCAATCATTAATATACAGATAGTATGGGGTTTTCAGCTGTAAGCTTTCCCTGGGTTACATACTGTGTTAATGTGTGCATGCTCTTGAGGTTTTATTGTTATTGATGCTGCTATATTGATGATCAACGTAGAGGAGCTTATGTATTGTGTATGTATTCCGCAATAGTACATGATCAGGATAATCTCCATTGAATATGTGTTTATTATTCAAAATTTATACATGGTATTAGAGTTGTCGATCATCAGATCTACTATTCAGGAAGTGTTTACATTCTATTTCTTCAGGTAGAGTCTGTAATCGGGCCAGGTAGCCTCTGGATTCATCCTTCCTTTGGAAGATGAGATATCTGGTGAATGCCCATACAGTCGATCTTTGTACAAGAAATACCTTGTTCTCACGAATTCTAGATCAGAAGCGGTTGAGTTGGAGCTGGTGGAATTCGAATTTGCAACAGTGTTTTCTTGGTGTCAAAACTAAGATGTCTTTCACAGGATTGCGATTGGAGTATGCCCTTGAGGGCAGTACGAACTATATCGCATGGAAGGATAGGATGGAGGCAGTATTGGATGATAACGGGCAGAAGGAGTTCATAGAGACGGATGTCCCAAAGCCTACTGATGCTACTCAAGCTGATGCTTGGCAAAAGAAGACTGCAAAATGTCGAGGGATTCTGTTGGAGGGAGTGAAGGATCACATTGTGTCCAGCGTCCATGGAAAGGCTACTCCATATCTGATGTGGAAGGCTTTAACAAATCTATTCCAAAGTAAGAGCAATTAGAGGAAGCTGGCGCTCAAAGATAAACTCAGAAACATCAAATGCGAGAAGGGTGACAATATGCCCAAGTATCTCACGAAGTTCACTCAGTGTCGAGATGAGCTGGGAAGTGTGGGGGTTACTGTCGATGATGAGGACTTGGTGAGCTTGGCTCTCCTTGGTCTTCTGAATAGTTGGCATTCCTATCAGGACTTTGTCAATGGTCGGGAGAAATTGCCCGGATGGAAAAGACTGTGGTCAGATCTTGTGCAGGAGGAGATCAGGCAGAGTACCAGGGACGGATCTTCATCAAAGGGAGATGATGAAGAAAATTGCGCTTTGGCTACCAAAGCAAAGAAAGGGAAGACCAAGAAAGCTTCTCAGTCTAGTGCGAAAGGCAAGAAGTATGACATGTCCAAGGTAAAGTGTTTTCACTGTCACCAGCACGGACATTATGCCACTAATTATCCGCAGAAGAAGAAGAACAAGCAAGTTGTTGGATCTGCAGTAGGAGAGGCTCTAGCCTCACAGTTTGAGCTTGATTTTTCATTGATCGCATGCTTGGTTTCAAGTGTGATGGGATCGATGTTGGTTCTTGGACAGTGGTGCGCCTTTTCACATGACGGAGATA